>WHPZ01566100.1:0-16485 GCA_016617965.1 Macrosiphum rosae
TTCGTTTTCCACAGTAACACTAAATAACATCCATGAGTTATAAAATATATTGATATATTAGATGGATTTATATGCTTGAGCTGTAACCTCTAAATATTGACGGATGACAGGAAAAATGTTATTAAGTTGATTAGTTGGTCCGGAAATTGTAATTTTCTAATTTTAAATTGAATGGTAAAAAAGGAGTTAAAATTGATTGATTAAAATAATCATTATACTTAGATAATATAAATTCAGAAATAAATATAATAATCTGTTTTCGACAAAATGAATATTTTACAATATTTTGTTTTTTTATATTTCATACTTTCTGTATTTATTACATCATTAATAAAAATATTTTATTTATAAAATGTAATTTATCATCACTTGTAGACTATTAAGTATTTATTCTTTTAAAAACCTGAACTTAAATCAGTGCTGGGACGTACATAATACTCAAATATTAGTTAAAATAAAATATTAGTATTATAAAGTTTTGATTATCATTTTGCCTAGGATTTCAAAAATTATAGAATGTTTCATTCGTTTTCCACAGTAACACTAAATAACATCCATGAGTTATAAAATATATTGATATATTATATGGATTTATATGCTTGAGCTGTAACCTCTAAATATTTACGGATGACAGGAAAACTGTTATTAAGTTGATTAGTTGGTCCGGAAATTGTAATTTTCTAATTTTAAATTGAATGGTAAAAAAGGAGTTAAAATTGAGTGAATAAAATAATCATTATACTAAGCTAATTTAAATTTAGAAATAAAAATAATAATCCGTTTTCGACAAAATTAATATTTTACAATATTTTAAATTCTGAGTGGAACGGTGAATGTATTGATTTTACGATGATGTGTGTTTTTGTTTTTTTTGTTTTTTTTTTAAATTTTTTATTTTTTTTTGTGTCTGTCATCACCTTTTAGGACAGTAACAGAGCTTGGATTTTCTTCAACACTATCTTTTCTGATAGGAAAGTAAATCTAGTTGGTACTTTGGGGGGTCAAAAGTAAACATTTCACAGAAGTTTTCAAAAGCGCCGTGAAAAATTAAGGAAAAACGGGAATTCTTACGCAAAATCTGTTTTCGATTTTTGTTTTTGGTGTAACTTTAAAACAAATGACCGTATAGATACATGAAATGTTCATTGTTTGTTTATATTTGCATTTTATATATACGATAACATTTTCAAAATATTTTGATTATATATTAATATTTTTTTTATAAGCATTTTAAGTCCAAAAATTTACAAAATATTGAAAAATCACGAAAATTAGCAAATTATTTTAGGTTAAGAATTCGTAAAAATTTTTCTTTTTAAATCTAAGATTTTAAAATGTGATACAAAATTCCTTATACGATTATCTACCTTTATCAAGAAATAAATGCCTAGAAGATAGTTAAATAAGATAGTTAAATTAAATTTTTAAAAGCGTTTGAAATTCAAATTTTTTCAACATTGGACATTCACTTTTGTTACCAAAAAATCTAAAAAATACATAATCAAATTTTATTTTTATAGTCATTTTAATTTCAAATTTGAACGAAATTACATAATAAAAAGCATAGAATAACTGATTTAGTTATTTTGTCGTGATTGTATAATGTTATTCGTGGGTACTTGAAACTTCTTAAGTATACTATTATATATCTATTATAGTATCAGGGTTTGTTGTTGATATATAATGCGTTATATGTACTTAATTGATATTGTGATACGATTAATTTGTAATTTATTATAGGTACCTATTGTAGGTCAATTTTTTTTAATACCATAGATAAGCATATAATATTATGTCTTACCTATACCTAACCCGACATGCCGTCTCCGCTCAGAATCGTTTTTCTTATACAATGATATTATATCATTGAATTCAAATTTAATACTATCAATTATACAGTGACACACTTGTAACCTAATGAACAGCAGAGCACTTTTTTTATTTCATATTCCAAAGCAAGATATTATATTTTTCTAAGAATTTTGTTTTATAAAAACTAACATATTTACAAAATTCTACGGTAGGTACCTAGGATGTTATCGACTTATAAGTTAATAGCAGCTATAACATCTAGTTGGAAAGTTAAGAAACTCGATATGCTGTTATTGTGGACAAACTCAAACTTATATACATAAATCTATTTTGTGTGGCACGTACAGCGAATAAAATATACAGGGTGTATCTTATGTCATTGTGCGCTGGGTTTTTTTAACGATTATGGATCGATGACATAGAATTTCGTTAAAACGAAAAAATACGTGTTTCTATATTTTTAACACTTAATTTTTTTATAACAATTTCAAAATTTTTAAACACGCAGTTTTACCAATAGCAAAATCACCTTTATTTTTTCAAATGGTAACTACTACGTATATTTTTCTGGTAAAGATTTTTTTTCCGAAAATTTTGATAGTCAAATAATCAATTTTAGTTCTCTAGTTTATGAACTATGGTCCTGTAAAGTTAAGAAAATATGCATTAACTTATACTTTTAATTAAAATAATTGTTATAGGTTTAATTTACAAGAGCTAAATTATTTTTTCCGCCACTGTTGCTGGGTATTCTATATAGAATATCCCACCTGGCACCTAAATATTCTTTTTTATTACTACAAAGACCATAGCAGCGGATTACTGCTTCATTATCATTGACCATGTTTTTCCATAAACAGTATAAGTACGATTGAGCTTTAAATGATATTTTATCGTAGTGGAGACTAATAAAGTATCGCATAGTCTGCATGAATGCATGTGCTCTGCGAGCCTAATGTTGTTCCTAAGCCTAACACTGTTCTGTACTATAATGTAACAATTATTTTGAATGGTTTTTTAGAGTATTTTAAATTTCAGTAACTGTGTGATAGGTAGGTACACCTGATATTAAAATCTGCCCAAGTCTATAATTATATAAGTAAATATCGACGTATCATTATATAAATGTATATTGGTATAAATACACTGAAAACCATATGAGTTATACCATATGTTTTAATAAATAAATTTATATATTTATATAACAAAAATATATACCAGCTGAATGGGATGGCTTCGCACATGTGCGGTTCTGCGGGAAATCTTATATAGTGTATAATATCATGCTAAATATGTGTATATCTCGGAATGAGTGTACCTATCTCAGTTTTAGTATACACCAGTTCACACAGTGTATCTACCTCTGTGAAAGAGTTTGACCTAGATAGACAACCTCAAGTCGATGGACTGGATTTAGTACTTGGTATATTTTTTAAACTATTTATACTCTCTAAGCTTTTCTGATATCAATCTCTGAGATTTTAGTTGAATTCAATTTAAAAGTTTTTGAGTATGTACCTAAACGTCATAAATTGATATTAAGAAATAAGTAGTTTCTTTAATCGAAGCCATGTAAACGCGATGATTCGATGCATGCTAGTAACTGATCTACCCGATTAACCAATGGCAACCAAATATAGACAAAAATATAATTTTAGATTTCTCCAAATTTCAAGATCCCTGTTTGACCACCTCTTTAAAAATATGTAAATGTCGCGGAAAATCCTTTCATATTACACGTCTAGATTATAAGATAATCCACTATTCCAAATTTCAAGTTTGTACGCGTTATGTAGTTTTTGAGATGTAGAGATGACTTATTTGTGAGTGGTATTTGGCTTATATATATAATATTATTATTTTCTGACTGTTGTTGCGATTGCCATGGCAACCAATCGATAACAAAGATGAAATTAATATTATAAAATTATAATATAGCGCGTTGTAGTGCCTAATAACTAGCAACCGATAGTTAATATCGATAAATTCGTTGCCTTAGCAACCTTTTTAAGGGGCCTGCTCGTGTGTCGTTAATAAGGGGCAATATTATAGGCAATATGCATTCGTTGCCGCTGTCCATGGCATTTGTGTTATTCGTCAATGATGATTAGTGTGAATGTGATTGTATGTGGGTACCGCAGTGAGTAAAGCTCACTCTGCTATAGCGTGCTAAGTTCCCGCATGTTTCTAAACGTATTTTAATACAACGCAATAAATTATAATTCCATACTTTATAATACAATTTATGTACAGTAATTTATTACAGACAATAGATAAATAAAAATCAACAATATAATATGTCAACACTAGTAAATCATATTATGTAGGTACTGATGCGTACAACTCGTAAACATTTGTTTAGAAACTAAACAACCTATAACTATATAAGTACTTATATATACTTTATAAGTGTAAATAGGTCTCAGAGAAAACATTTAACTTTAAAGAAGCGAGACAATTTTTTTTTACTATAATATTATATTTTAATGCGCTGTATAATTATAATACGAGCTCAGCTTACTATTTACTATTTATACAATTAAATAGCATTTATACCTATATATACCCTACCCGTGGGTTTCATCTGTAGTTCTATGAATATTTCATACCGAGTATATATTATAATATAATATTAAACATAATTTAATATATTATTTACTGTCTAAGGTTTTTAGACTTTTAGTGTAACTTTTCAGCTCTTACTTATTTCAATCATAATGTTACGATACGGTAAACTGTAGTTTTAAAAATGATTTCAGCCGAGAAGTAAAACATTAATAGGTGTAAACTCAGTAGTAATAATAATATTGTAATACGACAATCATAAAATGACGTATTATTGTGTTAACTGACAATGCGTTTATATATTTATAAGTAATCATTAAATATTCAATGATTATATATAATACAACTGCTGTAGGTTTATACTTTGGATGAACCTATTACGTCAGATAACAGATTATAATATCTACTTGTTATATCTAAATTATGGAGTGAAACGTGTATACAAATTGTTATGTTGACCGTTAGGCTCTTAGCTATCGATTTGTATAAAAGTATTCATTATCAATCAATAAGACTTCATCTAAAATATTTTTTTATTAATCAATCATTATAGTATAATATTATTGTCGTCATATTCAAATGGCCGGCCGGATATACGAAAAAAATATTTATTTTCTCATCTTTAAAAGAAACAGAATCCTCAATATTATTATATTCAATAATATTTCATATTCTAATTAGGTAGATAATAGGTACGTGCTAATTTCAGAATTTATTATTATCTGTTAATTGATTATATATTTATAATTTAATTTATTAACGTTAGGAAATAAAACGCAGGGCTTGAAACCGATATTTGATACCAATTTTGAATACCGGTTAAAACCGTTAAGACCCGAAACCGAAAAAAACCAATACCGGTAATCAAAACCGAAATCGAAATCGGAAAAATTCAAAACCAAAAACGAAATCAGAAAAAATAAATACCGATAGGTATCCGAAACCGAAATCAAAATCGGAAAAAATAAATACCGATATCCGAAACCGAAATCGAAATCGGGAAATATATTTTCGGTTTCAAGCCCTGCAGGTCATTATAATAATATGATAATAATGTAGTACTTGAAACCGATATTGGATACCGATTATGAATACCGGTTTAAACCGTTAAAAACCGAAACCGAAAACAAAATCGAAAAAAATCAATACCGGTAACCGAAACCGAAATCGATATCGAAAAAAATATTTACGGTTTCAAGTCCTGATAAAAATATAAAAATATTTTTACACTATCAAAAAACCTTTGTACTAACATCTCGTATAATAATTATCGTTCAATTTCCACACATGCTATCGTATAACTGTGTAAAAATAGATCGATGATTATTCTGTACCTACTCATTGTAGGTATAATTTTTATGCCGGGTCCACAAGAAGTCTGGTTTTTATTTTGTTTCTGTTTTTAAAAACGATTTAAGCCGTCCCCCGTCCGTGTTGGGAAAAAATGAATTTATGTTTTGTTTTCTCGTCCAGTGTGGATTCGGTATCATACATTTAATAACTTAATTAATGACCTTATTACCTACGTAGTACCATTGACTATAAATAGTAAACACTATAGTATACCTACTTATAGTATTCATAATCAATGGTAGTACGTAGGAAGTAGGTACCTACCATAATCCCATGTTGAAAAACGTTTATGCACCAACTTTATGTTGATGTATTTCAGAATACACAAAACTAATAAGTAGGTATATTATTAGTATATTCTGAAATAAATAATTTGACTATTTTTGGACATTAAATTACTTTATTATTCATTGACTTACACTTGATTGGTATTTTTTAAATTTGCTGATATGATACTTAAACATAGATTTACAATAATATTCGAATTTGGTCAAATAACCTGCAAAGTGCAAGTATAATAATATTATGACCATTTAAAGTGGGACGAAATAAAATAGTAAACGATTAATTTAAATAGACAACGGTTACGAATAACATGCACGTTTACCTGTTAGGATAATGTACGACACATTATAATCAATAATGTAATCTATAATAAAAACACCTAATTTATATGTATTAATTTGAATACAAAGGGTTAGCCTGATAGAGAAAAAGTGAGAAATGTTATTAAAAATTGGTGTACCTACCTAATATATGGAACTTAATTTAAGTATATATCAATACATAATTTTTATTTTTTAATAATACACGCTGAACATTTTTACTGGTTTTATTATACACATACAAGTTTTTTGATAGGTGAGCCCATTAGGTCAAACCTAGTCAAAAGTCTAGTTTTTACCATATTATATAATTTTGTACCTATGTACAGATTTATTCACAAGACATGCTCACCCCTTCCTCTTATATTATCTTTTAATAATGGATTTATTCACATTTTGAAAATTTGAAGTACCTACCTAAACTTTAAAGGATCATAATAATATTATTTTTTTATAGGTACATTTATTTTTTAAACTATTTAAGCATTTTAATAGCTTTAGTGATAAGAACTTCTCTTTTCTCAAATTACCTTCACTTTTTTTTTAAAGTAAACAGATAAAATTATGATTTTTTGAAAAAAATACATCTAAATCGAAACTGAAAGTTGTAGACTAGAAATGATGTTTTATATCAAATAATACAAGTATTATACGTTTACTATTTATTATGAAATATTACCTATAGATTAATATTTATCAGCAATATTTTCAAATCATTGTATCCCCACCTATTTTATAAATAAATACATTTATATTTATATATAATTAATAAAATATAGTAATTAAGTATATTAAGAAATTTGAAAACAGCAAAATTTGAAAAATCCAATATTTAAATATATCACTCTGTACTTTCCAGGTAATAAGTAATAATTTCAAGAAGGGAAATCTTATATATATTTGTATTTATTTTTGTATTTATATTTATTTGTATTAATTTATTATTATGTACCTATAGTTATTAAAAAAATATAATATACAATTTTAAACTATAATAATATATTATGTTATCAATGTTATCTTTGTGTAGGTACTATTATGAAGAAACCAGTGAGTACAACTGTACAAGGTTGTACGTATGAATAAAAATAGTAGCTATATTGGTTACAAGGCTTATCAGAATACATAATAATATAGTTATAGGTACTATATTAATATTATGTCTATATAGTACTGTAGAACGGGGTGTAGTGGACCTGGTCGTGTGAAGTGGAAAATTCTCATTTTTTTGAACGTTTATCAGCATAAATATTTAACACGGTTGGATCAAAATTAATTTAGTAAATTTTACTTTAATAGCAGTATGATAATGAACAATGTTTGATACTTGTGATACCAATTGTTCAGGACGATCCTTATCAATGCTTATCATTTTGTTTGACACAAAATAACGATTTTTATTTTTTCATTCAAACGTCGTCTGAAACTCAAAAGTAAGACTATGAATATTTTTAATACTCTAAAATGTGTTTATTAAGTTCATTTTAACCATTTAACATACTAATAATAGTAAATTTGTTATTATTTTCACGAAATGCCGAACTTTAAAAATTAAAATATGAATAGCCGCGCGGCTCGTGCGATTTGACTGCCCTCGAAGCGGTCATAGGAATCGGTTATATTTAAAAACAAGTAAAGTAGTAGCAGCGCGGCTAAAATTAAATCGCTCTAGACGCGTGCATAGGAATCGCACCTTTAAAAAGAAGAATATCAATAATTATAAGCAACAATTTTAAGTTACCTTTATTGTTACCTGTTTAGTTAGGTTCCTATAAAGAAGATATATTGAGTTAACTGTTTTTTTTTTTTTTTTTTTTTTAATATTTACCAAGGAAGGTATCTAAAAAGTAAGTTTTTTTTTAATATTGAAACAAATTACTCAAATTGATGATTAAACAAAGTTAAACAATTGCTTATGCTCAAAATGTTATCTAATGTTTTTTTAAAAAAATATAATTTAGTGGTCCACTTCAAAAATAGAATCGATTGAAGTGGTTTTTAATGAAAAACAAACGCTTGGTCCACTTGACCCCACATACCCATGTAAAATGGACCACTTTTTAGCACAAAAAAATGGTTTAAAAAAGTTAGAAAGTAAAAATGTCATTAATTTTAGCATACATACGTATAGATAATATAATCCAAGTTTCAATCATTTTGTTCAAATAGATTCTTCGGAATCTTAAGAAATTTACCAAAAACTGGTCCACTTCACCCCCTTCTCCGGTATATTATATGTATGTAAAAGAGTATTTTTATTTTTTTGATTAAGATTTTGTTATTTTTTGTTAGTGAAATATTGATAATAATGAATAGATAATCTCAAAAAGGTGAGAATAGTAGACTGTAGCATACAGGTATAAATGAACTCTACTAAGACATAAAAAATTAACAAGATAACAACCGATAGTCAGCGTTAATTGAAGTAAGCATTATTATGTATAAGATACGAACACGCGTATGCTAATGCTAATTATAATTATACAACTGCATTAAATAAAGTTTAAGTGGAAAATATTATAATCTATAAAAAAAAAGGTCAAACACAAACAACAATCAATGGATCAAAATCCAATTATTTTGGACCCATATTTTTCTTATTAAGTTTAATTTATAAAATATAATATAGTAATATTTAACTCGTTTAAACTATAAGAAATAAAATTTAAAAATTATTTCATTAGATTAAATAATTACATATAATATAATATAGGGAATATCAATGGGTTGTGTGTGCCATTGAATAAAACTCATTATTGATATAAACATTTTTAATCTTAGGAATCTATATAGTGCAATTTAATGATTATTAACATTAATAATATCTACGAAATATCTCTTGAACCAATGAACAATGTGTTGACTTATCCATTAGCATTGATGATAAATACTAGTATTTATAATCAATTATATGAAAATTGGACTGAGAAAGCTTGGAGATCACTCTGTAATTAGTCTGTATATTCCAAGTAGTATAAGTAGTTATCTCAAGAAGAAAAATCGTTTTTTCTTCACACCAAAAATCTTCTTCAAAAAGAAATCTTCAAATCTTTAAATCTTTTGAAGAAGATTTTTGGTGTGATATCTCCAATTTTTAAAAAAAATTGTCGACAAAACAGTTTTTCTGGGGAATTTATTTTATTGCTAAGTATCTTTTTTTATGCAATAAGTATTTTCTTTATTTTTTATTATTTGTTTTAACATTTTAGGCATATTTTAGTATATTTATAATTAAAATATAATACCAATACCTATATTATCGTAGACAAGGTACGAACAAAGTAATAAGACACTATTACACTAAAACTAGTAATAATTACGTTTTAACAAATTACATTTAATAAAGTATAATAGCTATTTTTGGAAAGAGTGATGATAGTACATGGTTTATAAAATTATCGTATTTCACTAGAAATTATCGTATAAAATAAAAACAGTCGATTGTACTGTAAAATAATAAACTTGTAGTTCTACCAGTTCTGCAGTGGTTACTTTATATTATATTATACAATATGCTTATTAATTGTAAAATAAACAATACACAAGTCACAAAAAAAATAATAATAATTTTTTTACAATATGTCATTATACAATAGGCAATTCGCTAATATAATAATAATAAAAAAAAAACCTGGTATTACTCCAAACATTGTATTACAACCATTTTCCGCCAAACCTAAATTAAATTATACATATTATATTTATTTAAAAAAATTATGTATATTAAATGAGTAAAAGTGTTATAACTTATTATCTGCGATAATATATTGTTTTTATTTTTTTGACATCACTTATACCTACGAAAAACAATGATATTATTTCAGAATTCATTATTTTTGTGTTTATTAAACTTAAAATAACTTTTTTTGTAGTTCCGATATCGAAAAAATAAAAACAGAATATCACAGACAATGTTCACCATTTAACTAATGGAAATTTATTTTCTTAGTTATGAGTGTAACTTTCTCGGTCCTTTCTCGCGCAAAACGGTTTTTGGGAGTAGCGTCCTCTTAACAATAATTAATAATGTTCTAATTTTTGTTAATTATTTAATTTCATTACTATTTAGTTTTGCATTGTCTTTTTGTTCTTTACAAACAATGACCTCCCTTAATTATAGTTCTAGAACCGAGCTTGGTTATAAAATACTTACAGGTTTATTTTATTTGTGTATCATACAAAGAGTGATTGACAAAGGATTCATTATGCAAATTCTGATCTTTTTGGAATTTTAAAGTCGCACGAGATTTAGAACTCGAATGATAATATAATAATGATGTATAACTATATTATAGTGATATACATAAAATTACCGTTTACGTTAACCATCGCCTCGAAAGATTTTCGTCCAAAAGAATTGGACGCCACGCACTTATATTGACCACCGTCCGTTCTTTCCACTTTAGATATAATCAATGTATTGTTTTGTAATACCTGCAGTAAGTAGTATACTATGGATTAATATTTATAATATTTAACAGTACAATAATTTGAAATATATTAACTACTCTAAATATTAAAAAGTAAAATAAATGATAAAAGTTAACTAGGTACTAGCAATAGGTTAAATACGTCATAAAAAAAGAATCAGGGAAGTAGCTCTGCTGAAAACATATTGCTAATAAATGATAGCTAATAAGTCACAAGTGTTGTTCATAAAATATTATTCGTAACTTAACTTTTTTTAATTTAATTTCAATTAACCTAATTTTTAACTTGACTTATTTTATTTGATATAAACTTAATTAATATAGAGTTAGTTTTAATCAAATTCAAGTTCAGTTAATTTATAAATAATTAAATTTTAAATATAATAAAAATAAAAATTATTATTGACAATGCATATTATTACATGATTCTGAGTGAAAACGGTCATTCAGCCTATGATATTACTAAGTATATATTTTGATGATATTATTGTGAATAAAGTAATTTATATATAACCTATTTACGTGAAACCTTGATTTAAATTTTCAATCCTTAGATATAAAAGTATATAAAATCTGTTTTAATTTTTTAATTTGATAAATATTGTCAAAAAAGTGAACATTAAATGCTTATAAAAAAAACCATGTCTAAGGATTTATAATATTTTTAAACTGCTATTGTCACCATATACCTCACAAATACAAGGCTCCTGATATATCATGAGCCTTGTATTATATTTTCACGCTTTTTTCCCAACAGATAAAACATTTTGATATTCATAGAAAAAAAATAAAAAAATTGAAGTTTGAAATTGTCCGTAACAGCTTAAAACGCCCATAAAATTTTAATTTGATTGTCGACATTTTTTTTTTTTTTGATAAGGTATATAATCTTATAAGACATCTTGTATTACATTTTCAAATTTTAGATTTACAAATAAAATTTTTATGAATTTCTAACTCAAAATAATTTGCACATTTTCTTGAATTTGAAGTATTTTTACTTTCGAACCCCCCAATGTACCAACTATATTCACTTTCCTATCAGAAAATATACAGTTGAAGGAAATCTAAGCAGGTTAATTTTCCTAAAAGGTGATGACATATACAAAAAAAAACACGAATCCGTTCAGAATTAAAAATTGTTTTTAGTGGTAAGCAAATTTTTTCTAAACTGTTTTAACAAGACATGTTTGAGCTAGATTTTGGTGTTGGGATTTTGTCCTAGATTCTATATAGGTTGAGGAGCAGGAGTATAGTTGCATCTAACAGAAAATATTTGCAAGGGATGCAAAATTATTGGGAAAATTATACCTAAATAGTTTGAGTTTAGGCAATGAATATAAAGTAAATAATTCATAGAACATTTTTAACAGCAGTGCACGAGTATATATATATTAGCTGATTTTTCACCGGGTTTAACCAATGGATTAATTACCGTATATCTTAGAATAATCTTACCTGAACTCTTTGGCCAAGTTCTAGATCGATGTCGTCTTTGGTCCACGTTATAAAAGTTTCCGGGTCTCCTAGGGCTTTGCACGAGAGTCTTAACTGTTCACCGACCAACAGCGTCTTGTTCTCTGGTACTACGATTACATCTGGAGACGCTGTATGCACAACAATATATATATATATATATAATACCTCAAAATCATCACATTATTAAATAAAACAACTCGTTCCCGACAACATCTGTCAAACCATTAAGGGAAAACGCACTTATAGCCGGCTGTACAACAATAAATATAGGTACAGCACTGTCGCAGACGATATACTATGTAGATTATAGCATATAATATTATGTTATATATTTTATGTCTTTTAATAATTATTTTAATTATAATCATTACTCACTACAATTAAAATCGTTTTCGGTTATTTCCACCAACAATTTTGGGTGAATTTCTACAGGATAACGATATAACGGGACGCAACTCCCGATGAGTTCCAGAGTACCCTCAGGGAAACTTTTCTTCAGAGCGTTTACAAACAACAGAATATTGCAATCGCACTTCAACGGGTTAAGGTCAAGCTCTCTATAGAAGAAAGCATTAATGTTTTGTGTAGACAAATATATAATTCAAATAATGAAAGTATAATAATTATTATAATACTAATAATATATATATGTAGGCGGTTCATGCTGACTTACAAAATACTCAACGACGTTAATGAATCGAATATCCCAGGTGGAATATTGCTTAAAATGTAATTTTCCCTCGGCTATACAATACGATCATATGAAAAATA
Source organism: Macrosiphum rosae (assembly GCA_016617965.1). Lineage (NCBI taxonomy): Eukaryota > Metazoa > Arthropoda > Insecta > Hemiptera > Aphididae > Macrosiphum > Macrosiphum rosae. The sequence goes on from WHPZ01566100.1 coordinate 13,016, forward strand.
TGTTTAATACTTACAGTGAATTCAGTTTTGTAAGTCCCTTAAACATTTCCAAATCGAAATTATGAATTTGGTTGTCAGACAAAGTATAATTTATTCAAACTCGTTAAGTTATTAAAAACCACAATCTCGATGTTTTCGATTTTATTTCCACGCAAGTATCTAATAATTAAATAATTTATTAAATAGATAATATATAGGTAATAATACGATATAAATAAATATATAAACACAAGCTATTTGTTAATTTATATTCTTACAATAATTGAAGCTTCGATAGGTTTGAAAATGCACCATTTTTCACTTCACTTATATTTTTGTTGCTCATGATTCTGAAAATATTCATACATTCTGGACTATAATTTAATTAATAATGTCTATGCATTTAAAAGTGTTCATACTAAGTATATTATACATATAAAAGTGTAGACATTATATCATAACTCACAATAACAGTAACTTTGTCAGATGAGCTAATGATTCGATATCCCTGATTTCATTATAGCTCAATTCCCTGGAATACAATACAATTTGTTTATTGTCGTATATCCGCTGGTATTATGAGTTATTTTATGATAATAATTAATTAATAATATATATTTAATATTTATACATTTAAAAGTGTAGACATTATATTATAACTCACAAGACATCTAACTCTGTCAGATGAGCTAATGATTTGATATCCCTGACTTAATAATAGCTCAAATCCCTGGAATAAAATACAATTTGATTATTGTCGTATATCCGCTGGTATTATGAGATATTTTATGATTATAATTAATGAATTATGTTTATATATACATTTAAAAGTGTAGACATTATATTATAACTCACAAGGCCTGTAACTTTGTCAGATGAGCTAATGATTCGATATCCCTGATTTCATTATAGCTCAAATCCCTGGAATACAATACAATTTGTTTAATTATTATCAAACAAAATATATGATTATTTAATAATATTATTTACCCACGTTTTATGTAAATTATTTTACTTGTTTTTTCTTACTTTTCGACTTGTTTGTTTATTCACACTGCTATGCACAGTCTTAGTGAAGTAGAAAAATATTTCTTATATATTATGATCACACGGCGTTTAGGATAGGCTTTTTCGCTACACCGCTGACGCGTTGGTCTGTTTTACCAGAATTGCATTACTTTTATTGATCGTTAAAACTTAAAATACACCAAAGTACCATAATATAAGTGAACGTGTAAAACTGTTCGTTAAAATTTAATAATTATTCAAATTAGTACCTAATATAATAATATTTAAACAATAATTATTAAAGTATTTTATAGTGTGACGAATGATTGATACATGAAAACATGGTTGGAAAATATTTTTCTTCTAATTAAACGTACAAACTTTTATTCCTTTGAATACTAGGTATTTTTAAATATATTATACGTGTATTAATTTTTTTTAAATTGTTATCAATGCTTTCTTTAAATATGTATTGCTTAAAAATACAAAATAATAATGTATAATATTTTGTTTATCAAATTCAAATTTAACTATTAATAATTAATCCTCATTTTAAACGTCGATTATACGTAACACTTTATAGTGCATTATAATAATATAGTATAAGTACTCAAATTTTATATTTTATTTTTAAATATCATGACCTATACACTGCACACGTATAATGTATAATATTATGGCGTAAGAAAAAATATTTTTGAAAGCCAAAGATTATTATTTTAAACACACAGACTATATATTTTGTTTTCTATTACTCTAAACAATAAAAATCAATCCGAACTTTTTTAAGGTCCGTGCACACTTTGTGGTAGGATTATCTACCCATAAAAGTTGGGAAATCCTAACTGTAGTAAGTTGGAGGACCAGGATGCTGATGAAAAAAGCTCGTCATCGACGAGTGATGTACCCACCGAAAAACTCGTATTGTGAAATTGTAGCTCAGCAGAGACGCAGGAAACATATGAGTATGTGGAACATAAAGTAAGTACCTACTTATATATTTGACACTCATCGTCGTTCTATTAATTTATCATTATACGTTTATAGTTTTGAGTTGTTTTATAAACACTGTTATGCACAGTCTTAGTGAAGTAGAAAAATAGTTACCAGCAGCTATTAGTATAATAGAATTCAAGACTTAATTTGCACTAAAAATTCTTATAATATTCAATTAAAATTATCAAAATATGTAGCTAAAATTATTTTTATTTGAAAAAAAAACCATATATGATATATAGTAGGTACCTTAAAATTGCTTTAATGAAAAAAAATCGGTATTTACAACATAATTTTGTGATCAATATTAGACAACGATCTAAATTTTCTTATACACAGTAGTATTATAGGTATGTCATCCTTTTGAAATTATTAAATTAGGTACATCGCTGAGTATACTATGACGGTAAATTATAATTTGCTGATAACACGTCTCAAGTATTCATCGTCCACTTTGCAGCGTGGAAAAGCATAAACATTAAACGGTCTTAAACAATACACATTAAATCAGCTTTAACGATGCATGCAGTAGAAAAGACTTGCAGCCGCCCACTCTCGTCGCATAATACAAACAACGAAAACTCAATCTAAAGTTATGTTACGGGAACGCCATATCGAATAGCACGAGTGTTCAGATATACCGGCCGACCGTGGTATACTGGTATCTCCATCTACCTACCATCCGCCTCTCCGTGTTCGATAATTATTATATTTCCGTACTAACAAGTTAACTTTTGAAATCCGTCGTTCGTTTGTAAAACACTCTCCCTATTATGGTTTTAGTAGTGGAACGGTTTATCCGTATTGAACGAGCTACTTACACTATAATCATCGGAGGGTGTCCTCTCAGCATTAAGTGTGTAGTAGACAGTGACACAGAATATCTGTGTCGAACAAGCCGCGCTATTACACACTCTCGGGACCTGCTGATCCCTGTGATTGGCGAAACCGGCTACTCGTAAGTTGTTTATCGTCACAACTGACCACCACCGTCGGAAGCGCTCCTGTCAAAATCCACAGCTGTTCAGTTCAACGTGTCGTGGAAAGGGGTGACCATTGAAAGCGGCCCACGTCGAGGACGGACACAACCGCCCAGTGGCGTACACAGCTATTTTCAATGGGGGGCTTACATATAAAAAATTATATACATATATATACATTGATAAATCAAAACGATGTACCTATAGTAATTATTTTGTACATAATGAGTAATCGGCTCATTAGCAATGACTTAAGGTGAAATTAAAAATATTTTTACAATTATTATTTAAAAATATATACCTATTACCTACAGGTAATTATTTAGTATAACTACAAAGCTACACGCGTACATACAATATGTATATAATAATATATTATATACAATTCAATAAAAGATAGGTGTTTGGGCTGCCGGCTATTCACTAGCATTTGGCCGGGCAACTACTTAAATAAAAGAAAATGGTGTTCACGAGTTGGGGTGGATAGGGTGACCGATATAAATAATA
>WHPZ01566106.1:0-14194 GCA_016617965.1 Macrosiphum rosae
ATGTGTGTGGGTCCCAGACAATGCCGTTTGACATTGCCCTCGTTAGCAAATATAGCGGAATAATCCTCATACATATATATATATTCGCTTGTGTGTGTGTGTGTGTGTAGATATATATGCGGGCACCACTCCTTTTGTGCGACGGAGACAACTAACCAGAAAAGGAAAAAAGGGGTTTCTTTTTGTCGTCGCGGGTACATTATATATATCTATATATGGTGTATTTATTTAAATGCCGCCGAAAAAACCCGACTCCACTAATGATATAACGCGTTTCGGAGGAAATTATTATACACGCTCGCATTTTGGACGGTTCGCACACACGTTATACCGTAGTATATATATATATATATATTCATTCACATAGGCAATATTATACCTGTATACGGTATAAAAGTACGTCGTATATCACGGTATTGTGCTTAAAGTCGTTCCACAAACGTTTTCGATTAAAACCGCGGTCGATCTCTCACCGACACCGACTCGAATATAGGAACCTACCCGCGACATCTGCAGCAAGTTAAACGCAAGTAATTCTATTTACGACGACGACGACGATATGAAATATACAAAGCACGGCCATACCAGGAATTTTCAATGAGCGGGGGAGGGAGGGATGTTATAACACATTAATAATACATATTAAAATTAATTGTGGTGGTGACACCGAAGACTTAAAAAAAGAGTATTTAACGGTCGATGGGGTGAGGGTATAATATAACCCCTAACCTCCCCACCATGGGCAGGCCACTGGGCGATAGTGTTTGGCAGAACGATATAATATATGTACGTAGATTGTAGGTATGTAAGATAACTTTTCCTGGTTCATCATCGCCTAAGCGGAACCGCCAAAGCTATATATGAGTAATTTGGTCAGTAGTTTCGTTTCACGATGTAGAGACCCACAAAAAGGATTTTCCAGAATCAGGATTTTAAACAGGTACCCTCAAACAATTATTTTGAAATTCATGGGGGAAATTAACGCTTTTTTTTTTGTTTATTAATGGTTGCCATTGGTTACCCGGGATGTTCAGGTACACAAGCATGTGTCAAATCGTCGCGCTTACGTGATCTCGATTAAGGGAACTATATCTTAAAACCAAATGTGTGTTTGTAGTTTACCTATATACTCAAAAACTTGATTTTTACGAAAATATCATAGATTGTTTCTAGAGACATCAGTTAAGAAAGCTCGGAGAGTAAAATATGGTTTAAACAACGTTAAAAAAATATAACCAGTGCTAAATCCTAGACTTGGCGTCGCTCGTCTAGGACGAAATATTTCAACCCCCATTGAACTGAGGTACAACAAAACTGAGATACACATGTACAGCGTATATACTGTAGGTATAGGCTTTGCCTAAAAAACTGGGCGAAACCGGGGGTTGGTTATTCAGCTAGTATAATATATATTCGTATACGGACATAGTTACACTCATAAAGATTATAAGTAAGATTAATAACAATAAATATAAATATTATATTATGATAATTGATAATAATATAATATGTAATAATATATAATATGTACTATGACTATAGTCGAATTTAAATGTCGATATCCAAGGTATTTATCCTCGCAGACTTGGGCAGAACGATATAAAACTTATAGAGATAAAATAAATACTAATTCTCAATAATTTAATATCTGAACTTGTTTTTTTTTTTAATTATATAGCACACCTCTGAACCCATAGCTTTGTCATACCATTATATTCGGTTTTGTTTTGAGAACGCTCAACAATATTCGACTTTATAGGTGCCTACTTCAGTTACATACAAATTGGAAAGAAAATAAGGCGCGTCATACCATATAATACGTCAGATGTCATTCATTCAATTAAGATTTGATTTTATACACCGTGTCGGTGTATTGAAAATTAAATAGGTAGGTAGGTACTCACTACTCGGCATAGAATAATAATAATAATAATATGTACGCTGTACGGTACACGCTATTATGTATGGAGAGAGAAAAACAAATTACTGAGTAAGTATATAGGTAATTGAAACGTCTTATCCGATGATTAATACTTCACAACGTCAACTGGGGCTTTTTTTATTTATTTGTTAATAATGACGTCGTCAATTTATTGACAATAAAATATCTGTGTAGGAGCACGACATGGTATATACCTTGGTACATAATGTATACCTAACCGTGAAATTATTAATGATCACACGGCGATATTTTGTGGTAGGTATGTGTTATTGTATTTTATTATTATATATTATACTTATATCGGTTTATATCTTTTGTAATTCCGTAACACGTAATATACAGGTGTCCTAACCCATATTATAATGCACTTTGTCGTACAATGCTGCAGTATTATTAACGTTTAAACACCGTATAATACACTGCGTACAGTCAAATTACACGGTAATTTACAATTTAAATGTTTATACAGGGCGTGTTCGATAAAATGATATAATATCATTATAAATAAAGCAGATGAAAAATAACGGCCACGGATAATATTTTCCGAAAATAATTATCTGGTTTGTGCTGCAGAAACACCGGCGCGGTACCAGCTACTTATATAAAAATATTATAGAGTGCACATCGATGTAATAATTATAAAAAAAATATATAAAAATGAAAATGAAAATTTATTGCTTTTCTTCAAAAGTTTTTAATCATGTTTTATTTCTGCGAACGAATAACAATATTATTCTAAATCACGGTATCACGATAATAATATACATAAAATATATACATACGCGATGCATATTACTATATTATTAGGCGTACTATAATATATACTCACTGACGCACGGTTAAAACGCGTTCAATCAATCAGAGTAGGTATACCTATTTTCGAGTGTATATTTTATTATAAAGCTGTTATCATATATATATATTGTATGCACGTCGAGTCGTGTATATATATATATATCATGCATAGCGTTTATATTTCTTGTGAATGAACGCGCAAAAAACAACAGTAATTAGCATAATATACGATTTATGAAATGTATATTTTAATAATAATAATAATAATAATAATATATTCACCCGCGGTTCGTCTTCTTCGCGGTCACGAGGCATAATATTATTGTGTATAATATGTACAGTAATAATAATTTACGTTACCCGAAACGTTTGTTAAAAAATCAATCTACGTAATGAAACGCGTATATTATATAGGTAGGTACCTATTATAATATACGTCGAGATCGAATTCGTTTAAAATTATAAACGCTTTCGTTACAACAGTTATTGCGGCCGTCTGTATGCGTATACTATGTATATACGTTACACATATGTATATATACCTACATTAAATACGTAGGTATATAAATCGACTCTGAGCGCCGTGGTCATTTGCGAATACGTATAAAGCATATATTAATATATATATATAGCAGCAGCAGTGTTTTTAAGCAATAATTATGTGGGTTTGGCCGATGGAGAAAAATAATAATGATAATATTTGCACGAGCGTGTAACGCGGAAGCTTCACAAATTTTTAATTAATTTTTTTTTCTCGTAATGCCCCTGGGTAAGGTACACCGAGAAAATTACTATATAATAATAATTTATAGGTACCTATATCTGATATCTACGCGAATGAAAAGATTTGCACGCTCGCGCGATGTACGTGACTGCAGCGGCAGTGGCAGTGATGGCCTCGGTTTATATTTTTGAGCGTATTATAAGACACATGATATTATAGTGGCGGCAGTGGCCTCGTGGTGGGTTACATATTATAGTGGCGACAGTGGCCTCGGTTTACAGTGGTGACAGGACCGGAGGTGCAGCAGCAGCAGCAGCAGAGTACATTTATAAATTCCGATTATGCCCGACGACAGCGAGCGATAAACCCTTTTATAGGCACCAAACCGTTTGGGCATTGTTTGCACACTGGCACGCACACACGCCACGCATGACTTTATCGGTCGCGCGACCCTCTCTCATTACGTACCGCCGCCGTTTCATATATGCGGGCTTAAAGAGAAATTAATTTTCCTTTCGATACCATTGTTCCCCAGCATCGGGGGAGGACATGGTGAGGTGGCGGTGGACCCTCTAAACCCTTCCGTGACGAGCTTTATTGGTATAATAAAAACACGTACACACGCACCCGACCGGGCCGTGACTTTGGTGGGTATAATATACACACACACACCCACACACACGCGATATATATATTATGTACAGGAAAACCAAACGAGGAATGAAAAAAAAAAAAAATGAAAAAAAAAACCGAACCGACGACGACGACGACGACGACGACAGCGACGGGATTGCCGCGCGCAGGGGTGACAGAGTGAATTAAAGTCGTCCCTCTTCCGATCGATATGTGTATATATAAATATGTATATGTGTGCGAGTGTGTGCGCACGCGTAAGGGGACAGTGGTATTCAAATGAGATAATGCGGAAATGGATTTAGAGTGAACGAGCGAGTGAGTGAGCGTTCCGGGAGAGAGACGGAAAAAGTGCCCTGCCTGCACGCTGTAAGGATTACGTGGACTATATACGGCGGCGGGCCTGCAGGATATAATATATATATATATACACCTATATAGGGTGGAGGAGGTGGTCGCTGCTGGTATATATGCGTATAGTGGCAGAGTCCACGAAATAACAAACGGAATAAATCGAGAGAGAGAGAGCGAGCGAGCCGGAGAGGGTGGCAGAGCGAGGGAAACGCGACAAAAAATGACACCGATTCGATGTGGTTTTCCAATGAACTCGTCGCGAGGCCCGCGTCGGTCCGTCAACACAATCGGATTATGCATCGCACGCCAGGATAATGAAGACGCGGGAGGAGAGTGCAATTATTTACCAAACGCACTGTAATGCGCATATAATATTATGCGATGTCATTATATGCACCTGTAGACGCACGCTGTACATTATAATGAACGATATGTATAGGTACTATTATTATTATTATATTACATGACCGTTTTGTTTCCGTCCGCGGCAGCTCGTTTACCCTCGAGACGTCCGATTTAAGTATAATATAAGTGTATTTCTTTTGACGTCGAAGACTCCGATCAAGACGTAGACGAGACGAGTGCATAAAAATTATGCATTATATTCGATTAAACGATATTTATATTTCCTAAACTAAAATAGGTTGAATCACGTCAACACTTGAGACGTTATTATCATTACATGACAATAATTATACTATAAATAGTATTTCTGCTTTTTTGAATAAATAATACGCGTGTTATACACTGACGAATATATTATACACCCGAATGTATATTGCATTATATTTATTCCTAGGTATCTAAATATAGCTATCTAAATTAAAATACTTCAAATGGTTGTAATAATTGACGAACAATTAAAAAAAGATAATCCAAATATATTACTGTAGGCTTAATCCCTCTTAGACGTCATAGACACCTAGATGTATTTCACTTTTTAAAAAAAAAAAAAAAAAATATGAAAAGCTAATCGCCGTGATCCAAGACTGTTTTTCCAACAAATCTTGCGTTTGAAGTAGAAGGCGATATTAAATTACAATGTACATAAAAATGAATACTGAAACCAAGTTATAAACAATGTGTATACATACATTTACGTACCTATATATACATATATACACACGTATAAGTACCGGCTATACGCGGTAAACTTGTAAAGAAATAAAGGTTTTATTATACATCAATGCAGCAGCAAAACACACCTTTAATAAAACTTGAAAAATGGGCTTAACAAGTTTTTTCCTATGTTTATGTGTGCAATTCCCAGAAAATATATTCACTCGGAATATGGGGAAATGGGTGTTAAAGTTATGTGGATTTTTATAAGCGTTAAACTTTCAAAGTGCTTTCCCCGGCTCGTATATATCCTACTACGGCTTTAAGTCATACTAAATTAAACTACAGGCCCCAAGGGCCAATAGAACATCAATGCATGGACGGGGTTATAAGAGTTATATATATATTTATACCTACAGACATATTCGAACATAATATAATACACCAAAACACCGACACCCCGCTATTATAATTTTCCTTTGTACCTGTACATTTTTAGGTTATCAAGTTTCCGCAGAGAGACAGCCGACTACGCACGAGCTTGCAGTGCAGCGATGAGAAGTTCAATTAATTTGCATAACCGAATAATATAGGTATGTGTATACCGGTGTACCCAAAACGTTTTTTACCAAACGCAAACGACGGATTATAGATTTGTTTTTCACGTGCAAAAATTATTTTCAGTAAAATATCATAATAGGTATATATTATATAGGTAGGTCAGTGCCAGGTAGGTACTAAGGTAGGATATGCTATGAGCTTCATAAGATCGTGAGTCTTATTATATTATAGTAATACAAGCTGAACCCGTGCACTTCGTTGCCCCTTAAATGTACCAACTCTATATATGACTCAAACTTTGTTCAATTAGTTATTTGATATTCGGTGTATGGTGTTTAAAATTAATCTTAACTTTTCCGTTGCCCGGAATAAAAATTCTGATTCGCAGCAGTATATTATCAGGTAGGCAATCTACCTGCGGTAATAGATCGCGAACCCCTAGTCTGTACGTAAGTGTATGATTTAACTCTAAAGACGTATCAAAGTTATATCAAATTTGGCGTATTCTACCTATGGTGGATTAATATAATCAATTGATACAAAATCCTAACCTAACCTGTTGCGTCACTGTTGTATTTTTGACATCCAGATTTCCTAAAATTTTGTTTCATAATAACCTTCTCCGTGATATACGGAGTAATCACGTTTTTTAAAAAAAATCAAGAAGATCTGATAAGTAGTTCCAGAGTTCATTTATAATATAGTTAGAATATATATACATAATATATTGACAAAAAATAATAATACAAATCAACAAAGGTGCCCGCAACCAATAGCAAGCAATATACAATACACTATTATTATTAATTATAGTTAATAAAATTAACTTAATTTTTTATTATTATTATTATTTTTATTTATTATTTAGTGTGCACTTAAGAGGCCATAACTCCGGAACCACTAATCGCACAGCGTACAAACTTCACATAAACCATCCACACATCAATCTCAATGTTTCCTAAAATTTTTATCGAAATCGGTTTGGTGGATCTCGAGTTATAAAATGTATTCAAAATGTACACTTATTTTTATATATACCTATATATAGATTTTATAGTGGGTCCAATGTGAAATGTCTCAAGCTCATCGCATATATAGTTACGTGTACAGATCGAAACCGTTTGTTGCTCGTATATGAGCGCAGGTGCGGAGGGGGTGAAAAAAGTCAAAGCGCTACGATGATTACAGCGCATGGGTTACTTCTGCAGAGTTACCGACTGGCGTCGATTAATCGCATTTCGCGTACAATATATCATAATATTATATACGTATATAATATAATGTGTCGTCGTCGCCTGCAGAGTGTAATATTATGGCCGGGGGATCGATGGCCCTAGGGTGACGGCTGCCCAGCTCGGGGTGAGGCTGAACAACACTAGCCGAGTATATACACACACAGAGAAAATGGCAAATTAATGATAATTGCTTTAGGTGATTGACCAACGTCGTCGTCGTCGTCATCGCATAATGTACACACTATATATACACAATATAATATATTATATACGTACGGTGTAATTTATTCATTTTTCTTTCACTCCCTACACACAGACACGAGCGTATTATATATATGATAGTCGTCGGGGCCAGCTCTTTGTGACGATTCCGGTCGAGGGACGATGGCCTCGGGTTAAACACACCACCCCTGCGGCGGTGGCGGGACACGGCGACGAAATCGAATGAAATAAAAAATAATAATAAAAAAACCACCCGGGCCACCCGTCGTCGATCGGCCGCGCGCATTAAAGACACCCTCGCTAATTGTGCAATTTTTGTCAATTTCCCGCGGGCTATATAATATGTGCTGGGTATGCCTAATATGCAGAGCCGAGGGCACTCGCGGGGAACACACTGGTGCAGTGTACACCTATACAAGTTGGGACCTATATAAAACCCGATCGCGTTATTCTACAGCTGCAGAGGGCTAAGTAGTGTCGTATAGGAGACAATGAGACGATCACGCGCGGTCTACCCGCGCCCGACACATACGGACGAATTATTTGGTTTTATGACAATACTCGAATAAAATATATTTTTTTACCAATTTGAATGTGGGTAATAATATATTATAACATGTATATTATGCCTGTTTTTTGTACAAAAATAAAATTACGTTTGTGCGTACCTATATAGGGCTTATTGTAGACTTTGAAACTACTGAACCGAATTATGCACAGATATTCTTTGACACTATAGTGGAGGGTTATTTGCATCGGTTTAACAACCCGTATATAGGTGGCTATAGCGTGGCACACACATGACCTTCGTTTTAGCCAACAAAATCGAATAATTTTTTTTGTTTACTATATACCTGTAGATTTGCCATTGGTTAAGGAAATAAAATTTTCAAAAAATCCGTCGCTATAGGGTTTATTTTAAATAATTAAACAACTATTTTAATCGGGTAATTTTACTGTTTGATTTATCCAAATGCCAATGTCTGTATGTTTATAGCTTACAAACTAAAAAATCATTGGACCGATTTTTACAAAAGTTTACAGGATTCGTTCGTAGAAATATCAGAAAACTATCTAGAAAGTAGTTTGAAAATTTATCAAGAGTTATATTATCCGATATTTCAATCAGCCGCAGCAAACTCATCGCTGTCGCGGTTGGCTATTGATATTTACGATTTGTTTATTTCTGGTGTATCGTCTAAATAATATGAGTACCGATAATATTGCCGTTATGACTGATTTATTTATCTTTTTTAACGTCTCCCTCCGACCTCTAAAGACTCGCGTCTCGCCACCGTTCTACAGGTTACATATTATATTCGCGACAAATATAATATTCATGGAGGCATATAATAGTATGGGTATCCTATTATACGATGTAGCGCTGCATTCGAACGGCATTTAAGCACATAAACATATTATCATAATTTATAATATGACATTCATCACAATATGCAGTGCTCTCGCATAATAATAATAATATATCAACAAATTGAATCTCTTAAGTGGTTTCGGATATATCTGTTATTGCTACCAAATCGTGCGTGGGTAGGTTCGCATTATTTAGCACCGAAATACACCTCGTCCTGCAGCAAATCCACTATATACTAGTGATATAGGTAACATTATAATATTTTATAATATATTATTTCGTGGTCTGTTTTATGGAGGTACCTCTATAATATCGTATACCTATACATTATATTACCGTACGGATTGGTTCGACACTCTATTTTCTGCGTGGTCAGCGACAGAAACAGAGTCGAGGTCCCGCAGTATGAGGAATTTCACGGTTCCGCGCTCACTGAGGCGGCTTGACAACGTGCTCGCAATCATTTCACTATCCTCCACAAACTATACGATTATAAGTTGAATTATTTAAGGGGTCTCGCTGCTGCCGTCAATTTTAGCCGAAAAGACCTAAAGTATTGACAAAATTGAAGTTAGTTAACGTTGTCCGATGTTGATTCGGAAAAAAAAATTGAACTCGCCAGAAAATTGTCTATAGATCCTACGAAGCACTTTGTAAAAACTAAATTTTATATTATTGTGAACTGTAATTGAAAACTTGAAAATATCAAACTTTTTCGAATCGTAATTGAAATTAATATTAAAAACGGAAAATGTTTCGTACGATCTCCAGTCATTTTTCTGCGGAATTTAAATATTTTTTCAGAATCAAAATCAGACAGCGTTAACTATGTTTAATTTCGTCAAAACAGATGTATGTTTTTGTAAAATTCGTGTAGTGAAATTGATATGGTTATCGAGTTATTGACATGTGCATGCGCGTACGAGAGAGGATACCCTCATTTAATTTCACTCACACTAATAATCATTTGCGACTAACACATAGAGCCCGGACGGCTTTGCAAGATTAGAAATTGCCTAAACGTTGCGCCTTAAGTAATGACCGTAGCGAGGCCCCTTAAATTAATCTATTAGGCGTACCTATAGTGTCCCTTGTAAATGTAGACCCCTCCTTCTGTTTTTAAATTATCAAATAATATTGTATTGTATATAAATCTTAGTATATTGTAAAATTAGTATTTTTTCTTGTCGTTGTATGTATAAAATTGCTATACACACTATTGCTAAAGAGCTTAGCCCGTCAAATCTAAACAAATAAATAAACAGTAATATAATATTACGAAATACCTACAACTGCAGACGAGCACCCGTAGTATGACATACATCACAATACGCAGTGCTCTCAGATTATAATATACCAACAAATTGAATCGCTAAAGCGGTTTCGGATCTCTGTTATCACTCGAACATCGTGAGTGGGTATAGGCTCGCATTACTTCGCACCGAAATACACCTCGTCCTGCAGCAAATCCACTACACAAAAGATAACAGTGGCATCCGCAGGGGGGGAGGGGGCTAACCGGCTGAGGCCATCCCCCATTTCCGGTGTTATTATTACTTTAAAAAAAATATATTTATCAAGTTTCAACTGTCATTACTATAGTAAGCAAGACGTCAATTTCATACATGTCTTACCAGAATGAATTCGTTTCTGAAAAAACATTGTATTTGCATACAAATGTTCATACATTATCTGTAATTATTTGATAAAAGTATACATATGAACTACTCGTATTAAATTGTCAAGCCTTGGCTGCGCAGTATACACATTTAATATTTTATAAGTTTTGAACTACAAATATTAACTGTGGTTTTGACGAAATTTGAACTTTAAATCTACTTGTAAAAAATAACCATGATGCCTATGTATCGTTAATATTTTGGCTATAACAAAAACTTACATATTTCATTTTTGACCGGATAATAAATAATTTTTTATTGACATTTATAGGAAAAAAAAAAATGTTAATTAATCAAATACAATCCAAGTGAGGGCGGTATAACCAAAGCTGGTTACCTGCAAACCAGTTTAATAAATTTTCATTTTTTTTTCTCCGATTATTTTAAAAAGCACCGAGCGTTTTCAATTTTGACCTCCTATAAAAGTACCAACCAAATCCAATTTGCTTCCGAAAACATATACATCAGCTAGGCATCAAACCTTATGGTCGGAGCATTTTTTCTACCAGAAAAGTCGAGCTCCCCCCCCACCAATCGAAAAATCCCGCGTACGCCGCTGAAAGATAACACAGGTAACATTGTTACAATATTACGTTTACAATATTATATCATTCGGTTTTATGGACGAGGTACCCTCTATTACACGACGTCATATCGCCGTCCGACACTCGGTTTTCTGCAGCGTGACCCGCGACCGGCAGCGGAGTCGAGGCACCGGCATGAGGAATTTCACGGTTCCGCGGTCCCGGCGGCGGCGGCGGCTCGTACACTCTGCACATGTATGAGCGATCATTGATCATTATCGATGCCCCATCGGGTCAACTCGGCCCGCGCCCATTAATCACCGCGTAAATGACAGCCGCGGGTAAAAACGGTCGCCGCCGCCGCTACCACGGTCGAAGTTCTTCTACGGCTAATAATAATAATAATAATAATAATAATATAATAATGAAGGCGGAGGCGGCCCACACGACAATGATATAACTGTATACGTATATATATATATATATGCACGTGCGCGGCTTTGTGTGTGTGTGTGTGTGTGTAAACGGGAGCCATTGTGCAAGGCGTCAAAAAATAAAATCATATCGCAGTATATATATACGTATCGTACGTATATAGTATAATGTGCAGAAGGGTAGTGCCAAACAGTTCGGTCAAACGTGTGTGTGTGTGTGTGTTTTTGGGGGGGTGTAGAAAAGAGTTATTTGGCACCGCAGCGTGTACCGTTTAGACACGCATCATTGATCAACGCGGCGCACATACGTTTAGGCGGTAACGGGTGTGAGTTGTAAAACTTTTGTCGCCGCTGCCGCAGAAATAAATTTTATACTATATCACATAGGCTACGTTTGGTCCGGGGTGTAAAATTAATCAGGGGCCGGTACATTTTTTTTGAAACTTACTTAAACTAGGAAACAGTTTTACATTACAATAAGAGTTGAATTTCAGAAAGGGCCCGAAAATGGTAATCGGGGCCTGCAGTATTATAAATACGAATGGTGGCCCGGGGTGCTACCTGGGCCAGTCCACCGACTACCCCTGCTAATATACTTGACACGAAGGATTTGGTTTTAAAAATATTGTTTTTATTTATTATAATTTAATATATCCGCAGTAGTCCGCCCTCCCCACCTCTCCCCCCATCGGTATCGCAGGACGTAACATAACATATTAGATATATATATAGGTACATTGATTGAGAGCAATACAGTAGAGAATGTAAATTAAAATTAAATAACATCACCTATGTAATTAAAATGCAATATTTGTGTGTGTGTGTGTGTGTGTGTGTAAGCGAATCACAGCAAAGTCTACTCACGGAGGGTGTGCACCTCGAAGTAAACTTTTTTTTAAATTTTGGAGCACAAGCAAGGGGTTTGTCGGCTCAAGAAAAACAAATTTAATAATATTGTATTGTTTGTATACAGTGGTTTTAACTTTTAAGATTGGATATTCAAATATTTTAGACTTGTATATAATATTTATATTTAGTCAATATACAACCCAAATATAACTATGTGAAAAATGTGCGTGCATTTTAAGGAGGAGTAAATCGACGGGCATTTAATTTGCAACGCCGTGTAGGATATGCTAGTGCCTATCTACTACTTATACTTAATAATACAGAGTTTTTTTTTCATTGTCAAGTCGATTCAAGTGCAGTTTTCAAGGCCCGTTTCCGATTAGAGCAGTACGGGTTTGGAGATGTTGTTCGCGGCACCGCGGGTTTGATACAATTTCGACTGTGGGAGATTCTGAATTTTCCCCTCTTCGGATTCATTCTGTTAATATGTGTTTGACTATAGAGACACATGCAGCTCATCACCTAAATATAGATGAGTAAGGAGTGTAAGTATATTATATGACAATATTATGACCTCTCCTCGAGTCGGTTTCAGACGGAGGTCCCACACTTTCTTGGGGTGTTGACGGGGAAGGGCCAAGGTTTCCATATTATTTATAATTTGTAACGTACATAGACGATAGATGTGCGTACACTGCTTCAGCAGTATAAACGTATACCTAGTGTATTATGTACACACGCGTAAACCTAAATAATATTCGTTTATAATGCAAGGACGATTATGGTAATATTCGATTATACGCGTGTAAACTTCTTATAATATTGCATAGGTCGTATGATTTCTTTTTATTATTACTATTATTATTACCCATATATCACCACGCATAATACATGGTAATAGCAACGTATTTAAATCTTCATCTTCAAGTTCGATCCATTGTCGAATCTCTAAATACGAACGTACGATAAATATTCACGTTCGACATTATGCGAACCGCAAAAGTATATGAGAATAGAACTTCTAGAATATAATATTAAAAATATTACGCACCAACGGCGAACACATGCCCGAGTAATATGTACTTATTTTTTATTTTTATTTCCATCATTACGGCTTTGGATTTACCAGACATGGTATTATAATTAATAGCTCAATACGGATTATATAATATTATATAGTTGTGGACAAAATATGTCACACTGTTTAGTGTACGCGTATGGAGTCGTACACGTCAGTATAGTGTACGTTAACATTCCATAACTCGCCTTCAAGGTCGTTTAAAATGTTTGGATTTTTCCGATTTTTTCAGTAAAAAAATTAATTAAACGTAGATAACGTAAAATATAATGTTTGTCATTTTGTATATATATGTATATAGTGTTAGTTGTAGTATATTTCGATAACGGTACGAGTTTTTTCTCCCCAGCAAACATATTTTTTAAACCAGCCGTTCCGGTTTCCAATATTATATATTATATTATTATGAAATATATAGCTAGGTACGTTTTGGAATTACACATTTTTCGTTTTGATTAAAATCCGATTAGCAGTTTAACGGAGAATCAGATGTAAACGCCGTCGAGGAGTAACGTTTTTTTTATTTTATTTTTTTTTATCACCGAAGAATAATCACCGGAGAAAATATGTCGTTCGGCGCACATAATATTATATTAATATGTTATATTACAGGCACGGCGCAATGCACACATACCAAAAACGATAGGTTTTTGCCACGTAGTTTTTTTTATGCTTTCGGATTTGCCATGACAGCGGTTTTTTATGCTTTGAAATAGCTTTACACACACACACA
>WHPZ01566112.1:0-11271 GCA_016617965.1 Macrosiphum rosae
GGTGGGTGGCACGGCGGAAGGGTGACAGAGGAGCGGAAATAAAAACGAAGACCGAGAACGACGACGTGCGTATATATATTTATTATTATTATTATTATTATTATGCACATAATGACGAATTCTTTTCCGTACGTCTCTCATTATATACGATACGTATTATTATATACATATTGCTCGCGGGTACAAAAGCGTGGCGGCGGCGCGTTTAATGCTTTTCCATTTTTCACGGAGTTCGACGGGAAAAACGCGGTCTCCTGGCGGGGGAGTGGCGAGGGGGCAGGGCGATNGGGGGGGGGGGCACGAGCGGGTAATCCGCGGGACTCGCGTTTTTCCTATCGTCGCCGCGGCCCCGACGAGCGGATGATTACTGACGTACCGCCGTCAGACACGGGTGCAATATAACGCGACGACGACGACGACACGGGCTGCCAAAAGTCGTAAGACATCGTTTTTTAACAGCGGGCGCGGGGTAACGGTTTTTTTCTCGCATCGCGAGTTTTCGCCCCCCGTCCCGCACACATTATATAATGTGCGCGTTTTCGATGACAAAGACGAATATTATAATATATTATTATAAGGAGACTGCGACGGCTTGACAAATTATTAAACCGCCGCCGTCGGATACCTGTCGATATAATATGCGCGAGCCCGAGAGCTGCAGACGAGAGTCGTTCGTAATCTTCGTGGCTTAAATTGTACACACAGAGAGAGAGAGAGACAGAGAGAGATGACGACGAGTCTCCGCCGCAGCTCATTTTAGTCATCGGGGTGGTAAGAGGGTTGGATTGGGCGACGGGGTGCGGTGTCCCGGAATTATATACGCGCGCGTGAATATTCGTATTGTTATTATTGTTATGTTATTATTGTCTCGTCATCGCGCCCACTGCACCGCCGCCTTCGCGCGGGTTTATTGTTGTATTATTCGCTCGTCTTTTTCTTCATCATTTTTTCTTTATTTTTTTTTTTTTTGTCAATTTTTCGACGTCCCCGTGTCTTTCCTTTATTAATATTAGGTTTTACGCGAGCGTGTGTCGCCAAGTACGCATTCCTATTACGCTCGCGACGACTGCACCTGCACGCAAACCGGAACCGGAACATAGCATGATATTATTATTACGACGTGTCGTACGCGTTTGCCGCGTTTACGTTAAAATTATATTTGTGAAAATACTTGAATAGTGCTGAGCCAAAAAAACGTCACTTCCCGCCTTTGCTAGGGAGTCCGTCGAGACGTCCGTGAAGTTGACAGTGTGCTGTTGACTGCAAACTGCTAATGTTTGACTGACGATAGATGCGGTTAGGTCATGGGATTTGGAACACATTTTTCAACCGTAGATAGTGATATATATGTCTGAAGTGTTGGAAGAATTGTTATCGTCTTTATATACTCGACTCTGTGCCCTGCACAGCTAATAGACATCATACATAATATTAAGTTTAAAATTAAAATCTGTCATTTGAACGATTATTTTATGTAAAAAAAAAATGGTCCAATATAAATATTAGTTTTCCAGATTCATGTGTTGTATAGAAACAAAAATTCGTTATTTGTAATTTACAACATATGATACTATATAATTGTTCACACAGTGCCTGATTTAAGTGAGTACGTTGTATCTAGGTGATATACGTAATATAGGTGGCCATTTTTTTTTTTTTTGCAAAGCCACTTTAAAACTGAGTATCATAAATTCATATTAAATTGCTACTGTAATACGATACTTGATGACCGGTCGGTGCTGCAGTGTTCTGTTGAAAACTTCTAGATACAAGCTATTCGTATGGAAAACCCGTTTACGGAAAATTCGGTCAGTGCAATATACAAAATCTACCGATGCAAAATGCGATCAGCGATACGCGTTCATAGCGGTCGTTTTTCCCGTGGACAATATTATTGTTATTATTATTATACGTCGCTAAACACGCGCGCAGTGATCGAATTTGAGTGAGGCGGAAATCCATTAAAATTTCAGGGGGCCTTCGATCCTTCAAAACTTAAGAAGGAGACGGCTTGGCGGACTTTTTGGAGGGCTAAGCCCCATCAAGCCCACCCCCTCATTTGCGCCAATGGATCAAATATTTTAATAATAATACAATCATATCACGGATTGCGGTATTTTTCGTTTTTAGTTGGCGTGTATATACATATAGCTATTATTTATTCCTAAAAGGATTAGAATATTTATGTATACCCGTAAATCGTTCATCATGACCAGACGACCCGTACTCACTAACTACTATATATATACAGGCTGATTCTTTTATCAAACAACACTCATCATTTGAAAAGTATTGAAAGTGTTGTTTGATAAAAGAATTTATACCTCTGAAATGGATGGCCAAATCGCGTTGTCCATCGGATTTTTCGACCACGACTCGCAACACGCCTGCACCGAATCGAAAACGTAGTGCAATAAAAACAATAACGTTATATTTTATAAATTCCCACGCGTTCAATTTAATAATAATGAAATAAAAAAAAAAAACGTCTCCACCGTATCCGTATCCGTATGTGTGTTATATACGCTCGTGTTTCGCCTATCCAAGACAAACGAAACCCATTTATAAAACATAATATTATACAATCGAGTGTACAGTGTTAAACTCAAACCGATAACGGCATCAATTTAATTTATTATTATTATATTATCGTAACCTACGCGCGCCTATAAATAAAAATCATAATCATTTGTACAATATTTATATTATATTAATATTATAATAATATCATATTATTACTGTGATACGCCCACCGCGGCGGCCTCAACGTGGCCTGTTAGCGTACAATAATATTAGTTGTTTGTCTGTCGCGACATCGTAGCACAATTTTCCGACAACAATGAACCGGAATACCAGACTGATAGTTTTAATTTTAACTAATTTGGTACCGTTTCGTATGCCCGCACCGAAATGGTAATATACTAATCGTATAATATAATATGATAAACGCAAGCGGTTACACCCGTCAACGATCATTTTAAGAATAAAAACCTGTGACAAGTCGACAAAAAAAAAATAATAACTTCGAATTTGCGATGGCCTCAGTCAGCTTACACCAGCGTACTGCGCTAATTGTGAACATTTTTGTAAGGTTTTTTAACTACCCAGAGAAACGTTTTACTCCAACCGGTTTATGCAATAAGGATTTTTTGAAAACTGGTTAACAGGTTTGATGTTAATATGACAACAACTCGAATTCGATACAATTTGTACTTGCCGCATTATGCATTGTCTGCGAGCGTACGATTAAATCTGATCGGTACAAATGGTACGAAATTATTATAAAATGTCTGTAAAAGTTAATTGGGACTTTCGTGAGAGATTTTCGTTTGTTTTCGTTGTTAACAGTTACTGTAAACCAGATTTGAACAAATTAATAATATTATATTGATAAACCGATTACTAATTATGGTCCAATATCTATATTTCGGAGAGAGTAAAAAAGTATAAATAATTCTATTTTTTTTTTTTTTTAGTCATTCCGGATTCCAAATGTAGGTTGTCATTATCGATGATAATACGAGTCTGGGAAAAAAAATGACCTCCTTCAAAGATTATAATATTATTCATAATTTTATGTTAATATTATAATAATATAGGTAATTATTATAAATTGTCATACAATTTTGTGGACAAGTCAATATATTATTACAAAATTATGGTGTACCTATTTGGCCATCTCGCAATACGATAATAATATTATGCAAACATATGTAATAATATTACATTTACCTATAATCGTTCGACTGTGAATAAATATTGTCACAAACGTTTATTATTAATACAATTTCAGTCAATGGAACTATCCTATTAAGTACGAAACAGTTGTAGCCAGACTAGGACATTTAATAAAATATTTTGCATATTATTTACTCGGTAAGTAAAGATGTATAGTCTGACTATACACAATAATTGCGTATTTCGTCATGTCTGGATTTCAATTTGAAAATATTTTTAGTGAATATTTTATAACTTTTTTAATACCCAATATTTATATAAACAATTTCATTTATAAACACAACGAACAAACGAATCTTTTTACGTTCTAGACGCAACAATATTATGAAAATATCAACATTTTGAACAATTTTAGATTCTGAGTGGAAAGATGAATGTATCGATTTTACAATGATGTATGTTTTTTTATTTTTTTTGTTGTATCTGTCATCACCTTTTAGGACAGTAAACGTGCTTGGATTTTCTTCAACAGTATCTTTTCTGATAGGAAAGTGAATCTAGTTGGTACTTTGGGGAGTCAAAAGTAAATTAAGGAAAACCGGGAATTTTTAAGCTAAATTGATTTTACACAAAATAGATTTTGGTTTTTGTTGTTAATCTAAAACAAATGAACTGTATATACATGAAAATTTCACTGGTTGTAAGTTCAAATATTGACAGAATACGTAAAAATGACGAAAATTTGCAAATTATTTCGAATTAGAAATTCATAAAAATTTTTCTTTTTAAATCTTAGATATAAAAATTTAATACGAGATTCCTCATAAGTTTGTCTACCTTTACCAAAAAAAAAAAAAAAAATGTCTACAAGAAACTCAAATTAAATTTTTATGAGAGTTTGAAATTCATATTTTTACAACATTTGATATTCACTCGATTTCTCATGTAACGATTTTCTAATTTTGTTGTAATTAAAAAAAAAATGACTGTAGATACTTGAAAATTTTATTGAATATTTATATTAGCATTTCTTATACACCATATAATTTTGAAAATATTTTGACTCTGAGCTTTTTACGGACGTTGTCAGTTTTCAATTTTTTTAGTTTTTTTTTCTATTAATATCAATAAAATTGTATTTGTTGGGTAAAAAAGCGTGAAAATTTAATGCAAAGCTTCTGATATATTGTTACAATATCAGTTGAAAAATATTAAAAATACATAGGCACAATTTTTTTTTTATAAGCATTTAAAGTTCAAATTTATCACATTTAAAATTTAATAAAAATTTTGTAGTTAAAAATTTATAAAATGTTCAACTTTTATAGCTAAGGATTTAAAATTTAAAACAAGATTTCACGTACCTAAATAGGTCATATATAAATTACTTTATTCACCTTAATATCATCAAATATACTTCGTAATATCATAGGCTGACTAACCGTTTTCGCTCAGAATCGTTTTTCTTTTACAATGATATTATATCATTGAATTCAAATTTAATACCATCCATTAAACAGTGACCCACCTGTATCCTACTGTTCAGCAGAGCACATTTTTTTATTTTGAAATTATATGTGTGTAAAAAATAAAAAAAGACGTACAACAAAATATGTGTTTTATAATAGGTATATTCTTCACTGTGACGAATATAACTACAAAAACAAAGTAATAAAATCATATAATCAAACGGTTTTTTTATTTTTTTTCAAAAAATGATTTGTTCTTAAATATTTCACCACCGTCGATTTGGACGTTTAAACTTTTAAGTAATGCATGTTATAAAGTTTTTTCCAGCGTATTAATTCCCGAGCCCTAGCTGGGTTGTAGCCAATGGCGTTCAAGTCACACCGCGGTCCAGAGTTCCATCGGTGATTAACTGTAATTATTATGATAACGCGTTAATGTTGTATTCTAAAAAACCGCTATACATAACTATATAAATACGCCGGACGTTAATTGTTTTGACTTAAGAGCATATATAGTGCTTTGCGGGCGATTCGAAACGCAAGATAATATATTAGTTTGTTGTCCAAAACCACCAGACTTTTAAGGAGTTGTTTGTTTACGACCGTAATGATTATTGCGAAAAAAAAAAGTGGAATTAAATGTTAATGATATTTTATATATGTATATGTAAAAAAAAATCTACGGTAGGTAAAACGTTTTAAGTGTATACGATTAGTGCGATTTCGTCGCAACAGTGTATAATATTATATAGTGTTTTAATTTATATTGATATGTTTATCGTCGTTCGAAAACCCGTAACACGCGTGTGTGTGGGTTAAAACGTCTCATTTACATTCGTCTCGCGACGATCTCGACACGAATTTAAATAATCTTCTCCGAAAATATTGGCGAACATATGGAAAATAACGTTCTCTTCCGTGGGCACTGGCGCTGTTCGCTGTTCGTTTGACGACGATTTATGAAAACCACCTAGCAGATCGTCTGTTTCTCCAAAACTGCAACGACGTCGCTTTTGTGTTTCATTACGAAAAAAAATCCAACATCTGTCTGAGGATTTTTCCGGCGAGGTTGATGGGGGGGGGGGCGTATGATTTTTTAACGATTCAACTCTACCCGTTCCCTGTACACCATGTGATAATAATCCCTTCGTGGACGGAAACTCGGTCGACTTTTTGGCGAACATGCGTGCCATCAACTGATTAATAATATTAAACAGTATAATATCTACCTAACATACGTATGTTTAGTATACTGCACGATACTCTTATACGCGTACATAAACCACACTCGGCTGCGACTTAGAGCAGCTTATCGATAATAGACAATACTATTATAGTATTATTATTATATGATACGTGTAATATCGTGTAGTCGTCGTCCGACCTTTTCGCTTATGTGTAAGCGTGGACAATGCGAACGGTCCGAAACGGAATCGCAATAACAATCATTATATTATTACGGGCGTGCATACTATTATCGTATTATAATAATATAATAATATATTGTCCGTATAAGCGGCGGACGGACGACTCCGGGAGCAGCTACATTATACGGTCATTATTATTATTACTATCAATATTAGTCGTGATAATTTACAATAATAATAACCATAGGCCGATAGCTCACGACGGACATACCGGTTCGGTCACACAACAATATTATAATGTGAGCGTATACCAACGGCCGTCGGCTACTGCTCCTGCTATATCATATATATATGTATATAGTACTATACCTACTACTACCACTACTATACTTACTATACGACGACGACGACGACAACTAGGTATACATTATATAATGGTATATAGGTAACATGTATACCGCAGTTACCGACGACGGTAGCGAAAATGTTCTCTATATATACGTTATATATTATTGTCGTCGTCGGCGGGTGTGACGGTCTATAATATAATATAATATAATAATAATAATAATAATAATATAAAAAGCGTCGCACGAACACAATGCACACACGACGAATGCCATCGGTGTACGCTTATAGTTATAGGCATGTGTGTGTGTGTGTGCGTGTGTGTACGTGTATATATACATATATATATGGAGAAATATAAAATGTAGAACATGGCAGTGACGTTTGAAAAGGGGTTAAAGGTCACGCGCGGGCTGCAAGACGAAGACGATCGCCGACGACTGCCGAGCGTCGCGGCTATATAATATAATATTATACGCACACACACAGCCCGTCGTATAAAATACTTGGAGTATAAGCGCACGTGTGAGTGTAAATGTGTATGTGGGTGAGCGTGTGTGTGCGCTGGTTGCATTGTTACGGTTAATGCGGTTGGTTCTCATTACGGGACACAATGGCTGCTGGACATAGCGCGAAGCTACCTGTTGGCTGTACGCGCGCTAGTACACACACACACACACTCGCACACTCGCACACTAACACACACACACACTAACACAAGTTAAGGTACACGCGTATCAGATATAATGTGTACGCACACACACACACACATATACAAGTACTGTCGTGACTAACAAATCAAAAACAGTTTTTTTTTTTTTTTTATACCATATTATTTACCTTTCTCCCGTCATTGTTTTATGTATACCTACGTTCTATTCCATATTTATATGCCTTTTTTACACGTGGAGATGACCGCGGTATCGGTAATCGGAAAAACAAAAAATCAGGTTTTCCGTATACGTACGCGTGATGGGTGCACAGCAGTAGATTTCTCCACGCGGACGTTTTTTGTCTATTATGGTAGGTCGCGTCAATTTATTATTGTAAACTGATTGATCATATTCTGATTATCGTCGTCCGACTATAGAACCAGTCGTATTTCTAAAGGGAATATTATTCAACATATATCAATCCTAGTTGGGGATTGTCTATTAAAGTCGCGTGTTTTTGCCACTTGTGGAACGAAATGAGGCGCCCTTTATACTTAAACAGACACAAAACCTATCTACGTTTTAATATATTATAATATAACGTTTTGTAGACAAGGCACAATCGAAATATTATGTTATATATTATGTTTTGTTATTCGAATCGCGTCCTTACCTCAATCGATCCATCAAAGGAATAGGGTTTAAGAGATTTCGAAAAATCTTTTCTGCGACCTTCCGAACCACTCGCCAATGCACACTTGCGGATTACCTATTCCGGACAGACCGCCCACGCTAATGAAAAACGGAGACGTTCATACATCTCGTAAATGTAGGTTACATAAACGCAAAAAATTGCATTTGCAGTTTGTAAAGTATTTTTAAAAAAAATTTTACCTACCACAGGTGTAGTACGATTACTCCGGCGGCGCCTGTTTTAACAGTTTCCAGTTTTCAGATATTACGGCTGCACTCGTGACATTATACTATCATATTATCACGTTCTATCAACAGGTGTTTAGTATAGATGTACTTGCATGATTGAGGAATAAAGTTATTGCATTTAGGCTAGGATTGTTGTCATCTTCAGATATCAATTTCACGCACATTTAAAATCTATAAAACTACCATGCATAAGTGCACGGTTTTCATTGGCTATTTTTTTACTGTGAAATTGTTGTTTTTTTTTTTAATAAAATATTCGATGGATTTAATGATCCAATAACTTTGTATATTTCAACTATATGGAGTACTTACTCATAACGAAATTGTATTATTTGAAACGATATAAGAGAGCCATCCACGTGGTTACAGCATTTTATATTTACACCTGTAGCAGTGGCGGGTCAAAAATATTCAAGTCGTTGTTTACGGAGTGTATCACACGTGATGGCAATGTGCAAAAATCGAGGAATAATTAGTTTTATAGGTGCCCATTTTTATGGGTGTACCTACGTATAATAAATTTAATATTTATGTATACTTGTGTAATTCTCACGGATTCAATGTGTCGCGTTGGTATAATGTATTCATATACACGCCTATAAAAATAGTTATAACCATCAAATTGTATTAAATGTATTACGACTCTTATATAATAGGGCGGAGAATTATTTTTCCTGAAAATCAACTAAATACGTAATAACCAGGGCTCGGGACTTAAAGCTTTTGCTTATTTTTATGGATTGAATAAAAATGTAGCAAAGTGGTATGGAAGTGCATGTCGTGTTACAACAAGTTCAATAATGAAATAGGAAAGTGCTTTTTTTGATTTTTTCAAAGATTTTTCAAAAAAATGCTTATTAACAGTTTTTCTGGTTGTTTTTGCTTTTTTGACCAGTTTTTCTAATTTTTATGGTTTTATCCTGCAAAGTGGTTTTTGATAGAATTAAAATTAAATGCGAAATTAAATCATTCAATGCAATAATGACGGGGTAAGATTTAATTAATAAATTAATTTTCAACTTTTTGTAAATATCGGTTACATTTTATTTTTAAGAAAATCCCTCGGAAAATCCATAAACAATAATGCAAAATGTCACGAAAGTGAAGTTTGATTTTTTTATTATATATATAGATTTATTTTTATTTTTTAGTTAGAAACTTTTCCTCATCATTATTTTTAGCACAGTTGTACAAATTATTTCCGGTACTTATACTTTATCATATAAAAAGAAAGTTTTTTTTTTTGATTAAATATTTTTGCTTAAATTTAAGTTTTTTAAATGCTTATTTGAGTGCTTATAATGATGTTTTTAAGCGCTTATTTTAATGATTTTCAGTGCTATAAATCCCGAGCTCTGGTAATAATATTATATGCTGATCACCGGTACTGAATGTTTTCCATGGAGTTGATGGATTTATTTATTTTTTTGCCAAGTCATGTTTAAATTATATAATAATCTGAACTGATCAACATTGGTAGTAGTAGAAGAAACATACATTTGAATTTCCAAGGACCGTAACGGAATTTTTTTTTTCCAATAACCGTTTGTAAACCGTTGAACTAAAAAAATCATAAAAGTTCCGTCCCTGATGGTGATATTATACCCGAAATCTTAACAAAATAATATTGAATAAGATATATATAATAGATATATGACATTTTAAAACCAGCAAATTTTAATACTAAATAATACATTTTAAATGGGTTTAAGCACTCAAACCAACAATATCCACTTATAAAAATGAACCTAATTTTAAAATATTTGATGCCTATTATATTATAAGAGAAAAAAATGTAAGTACCTACCTACTACAAGTAATTCTTTAATCAGTGGCGAGTTTTGTTTTTTTCAATCTGAAAAGTCAAAAAAATATGTTAAATATTTTTTTTTTAAATGTAAAGACTAATTTAAATTTTTAGTTTTTTTTTTTGTTATTGTATTTTCAATAAAAATCTATAAAACGAACGAAATTCTAAAATACTGTGTTAACTATACTTACCTACCGTATTCGTGAATGAAACACGAAGTTATAATATGGCAAAACCATCCGACATTTTCAACCAATAAAAATACGAAAAAGCATTTTAAAAATATAAAATCTTCCTTAAATGTAGTCACCTATTTATACCTTATGCGTGCATTACAATACGATATATCATGTAAGTACCAACTATTCCATGATAGAATTATAGAAATCCCGCGACCCGCAGCGTCTTCGGCGAGCGCGTCGTTAGATTATATTACACGAACAGAATCACAGTATAATAATATAATATAGAATTTTTCTCTCAGGTTTTGATAATACAATACAACGTAAGCGATATTTTTACGTTTCGTCACATTGTTTATCCGTCAAAACGTAATTCGGCCACTCAAATAAGCCGTACACCAAAGCTGTGGTTTGTTTTTGACGTTAAAGTTAAACCGCGGTGTACTAATCATTTAATTGACTGAACATGAAATCCATACTGCACCCCAGCAATGAATGGACAGATTGTTATACAATATTTTTAATGCACTCGAGAGAACTCGTCGTAATATAATAATAACGTGGCAGTATAGTCGTCGTTGTTGTGCGTATCGCATTAGTACCGCGACGGGTCTTGGGGCGACGGAAAAAGAAAAGCGACGGGTCGCGAAAACCGCGATCGAAGCGTGTGACAAACGTAGTGGAATGATCGGTCTGCTCCCCTTGGAATCGGTCGGCAAGTGTGTTGGCGAAAAGTCGAGTTAGAGTCATCGTAGGTTCCCCGTGTATAGGAATCCTCGAACCCGAGGCGTTACTATACACTTCCACGGGATTGGTAAATTG
>WHPZ01566119.1:0-10064 GCA_016617965.1 Macrosiphum rosae
GTGTTAATATTATGAAAGAAGAATTAATAAAATTAATAACAATTTCTACTAAAACAACGGGTCGTGATATTATGGATGAAGTAGGTACATAAAGAGTTTATAAATTTAAAAATCAATATTCAAAATATTGTTTCAATAACTACTGATGGGGCTCCAAATATGGTTGGTAAACACAATGGATTTATTAAACCTTTTTCCAATGAAATTTCGCATCCTATCAGAACTTGTTGCGACCAACTTTTTATTTTACCCTAGGTGTGTGAAATTGTAACTCAAATAATACATATAGACAAAATATTGAAGTGGGTACTAAAAACTTACTTCCTCTGTTTTTTCTGTGAGTACCATCTCTGCAGGATGAGTATTTAAAAGTTTTAATTACTTATACTACAGAAATAACATTACCATGTACTATGTATCATGAATTGAAATACCAAAAACTTACTTCCTCTGCTTTTTACTATAATGTAAACTCGATTATAAAATAACTTTTGTATGGAACACCAATAAAAAGTTAAGTAAAAATCGTAAAATATATTAGTAAGGAAATTTGAATTGACTTAAATGTATTTGTGCAGAAATATAAAATCAACGAAAAACTACTGTAACTCCACCTAGCCAACCACCTCTTGGAAAAATGAACTATTTTCATAATTTAACGTGTGTACTAAAATCAATTAGGGGTTTGTCCCTCATGTAATCTATAATATCACAAGTACCTACACTCTTTATTAGATTCTGAGTGGAACGATTAATGTATTTTTTTTTGATTTTATCATTGTCATAATTTATTGCTTTTACAGTTCACACGACAGAATACTAACCTTTTTATACCTATTCTGTTTGATATGTGTCTAAATCGTAGATACAAACTTGATTAATAACTTTTTGGACTTTTGAAATTTCAATCGTTATGTTGAGTAATTACCGATACTCAAGACCAAATAGTATAAAATATCAAAATACTGTGTTTTTTTTTATATACCTGCCTATTTACAGGTTAGTTATCTGCACTAACTCGTCAAGTACATATTTTTTTTTTCAATTTACGTTGCACATTGTGTCCAGTTTTCGACGTGAAAGGTTGACATCCAGATTGGTGTACCTATCGACTATCGGTTACCAAAAACATCGTGTTTCTTTAGTGTTACACTTATTTTTATACAACAAATACAACGTGTCTCCAAGTCCCTGGGGAGTAACAGCTTAAATTTATAGTCTTATAGTACATAGGTATTTAACGCTTGTGACGATATTACCCAAAAATCAAATTAATGTGTACAAATTAATCTATCATCAAAGTTTAAAATATATACGGATTACCTATTGAATACAATATTTAACTAATTTTACTTACTTTTTTATAATTTTCAAACATTAATAATAATATTTTGTTATATATATTATGTATCTATAATTCTTTAAGACTTAAATCCTCGAAATAAAATATTTCGTTTCCTAATAATATTTTGACGGTAATGAAATAATTCATAATTGTTATTATGATTATTATTAGGAGTCGTTTTTTACAAGTTTTACTTAGGTAGGTATAGATACAATATTTAATAGATTATAAAATAAAAAATAAAAATATTTTGAATGATCGATACGTGAAATAACACACATAATTGTTAGGTATCAAACAATAGTTGTTAGTGAATGTAGGTACCTATTCTTTTAAAATAAGCATTAAGAGGGCGCTACACAGATATTTGTCGTCTCCGTCTTACAAGTGCGGAACATAGCAAATTTACGCTCAGCAGAACACGTTTACCTCCGTTAGTTTAAAAATTAGAGTGAATCGACCTATTATAAAATTTGATGGTAAGAACATTAGCTGTGTTTGTATGTGGGTTTTTTACGATAACTCAGTTTTTAATAGAGTTATGAGTATTTTTAATTTACGATTTATTAAACACGTATAACCTGCTAAAAATTGAACTATCGTAAAAAAACCTACATACAAACACAGATAATGTTCTTAACATCGAGTTTCATAATAGGTCGACTCACTCTAACTTTTAAACTAACAGAGTTAAACGTGATCTGCTGAACGTACATTTGCCATGTTACGCTCTTGTAAGACGGAGATAACAAATGGCCGGGTAGAGTCCTCTTGAGAGGACGTGATACCCGTTTGCGTTGTCTCCGTCTTACTAATGTACAAATGGCAAAAAACTCTTTTGCGCGGGATAGAACCCCTTGGTATCCTTGGTATTTATAGTAGAATTACCAAAATTCCACTAGGGAACAACTTTATCTGTGTCGTA
This sequence comes from Macrosiphum rosae, assembly GCA_016617965.1. Classification (NCBI taxonomy): domain Eukaryota; kingdom Metazoa; phylum Arthropoda; class Insecta; order Hemiptera; family Aphididae; genus Macrosiphum; species Macrosiphum rosae. The sequence goes on from WHPZ01566119.1 coordinate 2,271, forward strand.
GCGTTATTATTTTTTTTTTATAGCAATTAATTAGCAAGTTTTAATAATTAAATGAAAAAAAAAATCCTAAAGCTCTTAAACTGATAACTCCCTAATCTGTCCGTCTCGCTATGTATATATATCTTAAATCAAAATTACTTATTGTACAGATGTTGTATAGATTGTAATTGAATATATTTTTAATTATAAAAAAAAAAAAATATTCAAAATTTGATGAGTGGTCAAGTGGACACACATTTCGCGGGGTAACCCCGAACCACTCCACTCCACTCGTCTAAACTTTAAATACTTATAACTCATAAACTACTCGCCCCAAATTCGATTTTCATGTATCAAAATACTAAAAAATTATTCTCCTTTAGAATATAAAATTAAAACCCTATGTTGTTATTCGAAAAAGTAAAAAACTTAAAAAATTATAAGGATAAAAATATTTAAAAATATAATTTTTAATAAAAACGTTGTTTTATAGGCGACTTGAAAGTATGTAAAAAATATTTTCAAAAAAATTTACACTTTTTGAAATATTGAGTGTTGTTTGATAAAAGAATGCACACATTTTGATGAATAGATTGATTTCGTATACGAGTAGTTATAGTTACCAGTATTACCTACACCTATAGTTCCGATCAGACATCAAAATTATATTACAATAAATAAGTATTAATATGATAGACTATTAAATGATACATTCATTTTACAGTAAAATCTAAACAAATTTGTTACTTTTATAGTCGTCGAAATTACCTCCCCCCACTAAATATAAATAATTGCGGTGTTATTACTTTTTTTCGTCTAGATAATGTTATTATTTATTACGTTTAATTATAAAATTCAAAATTGTAGTAGGTATATTACATATTATTAATAATTTAGTTAAAAAATCGTTTAAGATATGTTAGGATTCATAAACAGGAATACGATTTATTATAAAAATATTAACTCATTTAAAATATAATATTATTTAATTTCAGTATAAAATTTGTCAAATTGAGATTCAACTAACTGTACTTTAATTTTTATTACCAAGAGGCATGGTATACCTATCCATTTATAAATAAATAAATATTTATATTTTATACAGCAATATCATATTATAATACAATATGTACCTATTTATCAATATTATAATAATATAATAATAATTATCATTCAAATTGTATCTATATATTTTAGATTCTGATTGGAACGATGAATGTATTGATTTTACAATGATGTGTGTTTTTTTTTACTTTTTTTATTTTTTTTTTGTGTCTGTCATCACCTTTTAGGATAGTAAAAGTGGTTGGATTTTCTTCAACAGTATCTTTTTCTGACAGAAAAGTGAATCTTGTTGGTACTTTGGGGGATCAAAAGAAAAAAATTTCCCAGTAATATTCAAAAGAGCCGTGAAAAACAAAAGAAAAATTAAGGAAAAACGTGAATTTTTACGCAAAATCTGTTTCGAGAAAATCGATTTTGGTATTTGGTGTAACTTTAAAACAAATGACCGTTGATAAGTGAAATTTTCACTGGTTGTTTATATTTGCATTTTCTATACGCGATAACATTTTCAAAATATTTCGATTTATTTTGAACTATTTAGGGACATTTTCAGTTTTTTTTATGAATATCAATAAAAATGTATTATTTGGCTAAATAAGCTTGAAACTTTAATAGAAGGCTCCCAGTATATTTTTTCAAAGGCAGATAAAAAATATTAAAAATCCTGAGTCACAGTTTTTTTTTATAAGCATTTAAAGTTCAAAAAATGACAAAATATGGAAAAATCACGAAAACTAGCAAATTATTTTGAGTAAAGAATTCGTAAAAATGTTTCTTTTTAAATCTAAGGTTTTAAAATGTAATACAAGATTCCTTATAAGATTATCTACCTTTATCGAAAAAAAAAATGTCTATAATAAAGTCAAATTAAATTTTTATGAGCGTTTGTTATTCAAATTTTTACAACATTGGATATTCACTCGATTTCTCATGTAGCGATTTCTTTATTTTGTTATAATTCAAACACGAATAACTACTGTAGATACATGAAAATTTGACTGAATATTTATATTAGCATTTCCTATACCCCATACAATGTTGAAATTATTTTGACTATTTTTGAGCTGTTTACGGACATTTTCAGTTTCCAATTTTTTAATTTTTTATTCTATAAATATCAATAAAGTTTTATCTGTTGGGCCAAAAAGTGTAAAAATTTAATACAAGTCTCCTGATATATTGTTACAATATCAGTTGAAAAATATGAAATATACATAGGCACAATTTTTTTTTATAAGCATTTAAAGATAGAATTTTGACAAAATTTATCAAATTTAAAATAATTATTTTGTAGGTAAAAATGTATAAAATGTTCAACTTTTATATCTAAGGATTGAAAATTTAAAACAACGTTCCACGTAAGTAGTTAATTCTGTTCCAAAAAAATCTAAAAAATATATAAGCACAGTTTATTTTTATAGTCATTTTAAGTTCAACTTTGGACAAAATTACTTAAAAAAAACCTAGAAAAACTATTTTAGTTATTTTGTTGTGATTGTATAATATTATTCGAGGGTAATTGAAACTTCTAAAGTACACTATTATATATCTATGATATTATCACTGTTTGTTGTTGATGTAGAACGCGTTATAAGTACCTAATGGATATTGTGATATGAATAATTCGGAATTTATTATAGGTACCTATTATAGGTTAATATTTTTCAATACCATAGATAATTATATTATATGTCTTATACCTAGACTGACATACTGTCTCCGCTCAGAATAGTTTTTCTTATACAATGATATTGCGTTTATAATTACCACGATGATTATAATATATTAATATTTTGTAGTAGATAGAATACACAATTCAGTTGCAAATGGACATATTATGGAGTTTTAGTGCCGTTTCACTTGAATTACAAATTCCAAATTCGCGATTACGAATCATTACGAATTGGTTACTAATTTGTGAAACCATTTTTATATCAAAATGTTTACCTTGCGGTGCCAGGGTCGGTGACCGGTGGGCCAGCCTATGTAAGTCGTAGTTGTGACAACGTTGGTGGTATACTGGAATATAATTACAGAATAATAATAATTAGTCGGGAATTGTGCATTTCGCATTATGTGTACAGTGATTTTTTAAAATTATTATACTTACTATCTAAATTAAATTCATATTTTAATATTAAATATAATACCTATATCTATTCTATTATTATTGATTACTTAAATTAAATAATAATGTATACAGTATAGGTACCATTATACTACAAATTTTATTTTAGCATTTAAGTACATAACCTACCTTTAATTTACTGTTTCATTTTTATACCTATTACATTTTCTTTTTAGTTTTTCTCATAGTATTCAATTTAATATTTTAAGTAGATAACATCAACTATTTTATTGGACAGTATGTATTATAATAATCCACTTCACAATAATATTAATAGTTAAGAAATAAGAATGTTAAGTGACTATGTCCGTATATTGAATCAATAAATCAAACTATATTTCTTATAACTACCTGTCTAAACCATAAGCGCAGTGATAGAATGGCAAGCAGAAGGGAAGAGACCTCGAGGCAGACCAAGGAAGAGATGACTTGACATAATAGAAGAGGACCTTAAAACTGTGGGAGTAAAATAATGGAAGGAAATTATACAAGATCGAGAGAAATAGTGTTGGCGGCAAAAACTCTAATAGAGTTATAAAAGCCAGTTATGATGATGATGATGACCTGTCTAAATATTATAGGTAAATAGATAACAAGTGAAGTACTTTGGTCCGCCTACACGCAAGGGCGAAGGGCGACGAGCGGCGAACCCACGAAGTCTATACGGCACACCAGGTCGCGTAGCCCCAGACGGGTGGCACAACCGTCGGGCAACACCCGACAGGCGCAACCACAGCCGTCAAAGCGGGTACCAGGGCGACCACCACCCTGTCCGCTGATGGAGACGCCGGTACCGGTGCCAAAGAAAATGCCACCACCAACAACCGCCGCCAACCCGCCGCCAACACCACCCACGCCGACACCAAGGACCACCGCACCGACAACACCACCAGCCAAACAAAACGCCCGCCAGCGCCGGAACCAGCAGCGGATGCGGGACTACAAGGCGAAGGTGACGTCTCAACAACACCGCCTGGAAAAACCGGCACCTCCCGAAGCCCCAGACCCGTCACAGCCAGGGCCTCGCCGTGGCCACGGTGCCGGAAGTGACGAACACTACCGGAGCAACCGGAACCACGGATGAATTAACAGCCGCCATCTCCCGAACCGTGGATATGGAAATATCCCCGGAAGAGGAGGCGCAACTGTTAGGAGGTACGGACGCAGACATGGCAGGCGGCGAGGACATGGATTTCAGTCTCGTCTACTTTAGTCCACCCCCCACGTCGCCCAAACATGATTAGACACCACCTGCAGGGCCACGTCCGCTGAACACAGCCGGAAAACGTGCCCGCGGACAGGTGTCCAATACAACCACCCTCCACACATGACACACTACAACACCGGCAACGGCCGGAACACCAACGCCGCGGGGGTGGGGGGAGAATGACGCGGTCCCGCGTAATGGCAGTTTGAATTCAAACAGCCTTTACGCGGAAGCCGCGCCGTGGCTTCTCAAACAAGCCGCCAATCGACGACGGACGACGCCGGCGCTCGACGCACCCGCCAGGAACCGTCGGGCCGGCCGCGCGGTGAACCGGCTTGTCCAAGTCACTAGTTTCTCGACGACCCGGACATCACGCCCGTCCCCGCGAGCTCAAGTTGACGACACACCGTAACCGACGGACAACCGATACAGTTTCTCAATCAATTGAACGATTATACATAATAATAATTAAATAAAACCTAACCACACCAGTGTTTCTTTGTTGTTTTTGTTCATGCATTTGGTTACCTCCACCCACCAACCACGTGACATCCCTGCATAGGTCCGCATCAAAGTATAATAAATTATATTGAGTATTCGGTAAGTATTAAGTACTTTTTTTTATTAATATTTTAGTAACCGATAACTGCTAAACCTCACGATAAAAGATGTTAACTAAATAAATAGAGAAAAGTTAAATATCATTCTTTTGGATAGTACCTAAATTTTATTTTGATTGCTTAATAATATATTTAGCATCTATGTTAGATTTCTGTTATTTAATTTCAATGTTATAAGTACTAAAGTACCTAATAGGTAGATGTTTACTGGTTATATGTAATATTTATAATATTTAAAAAAAGTCTTAATTATCTGTTTACAATCATAATCTACAGCAACATCAGATATTATTCATCTACAGTCTTGGAATACACCACTTAACTACAAATCTAAAAATAATACAACAATAATATCAATAATACCTAGCTGCGTATTGTGCCGTCGTCGTCTGTCTCAAGTCTTTAAAGTAGGTTTTTACGATTTCGGAAGTCAGGAAATACATCTTTGTAAGTAAATGGTAATTATAACGATACCCATAAAAAAATCAAGTCTTCAAAAAAAAAAAGAAATGTTGTAACACTTCTGACTTAAAACTCGGTTGACCGGCACCTTTCAAAAATTGCAGGGGCATCCTAGGCTGCCACCATAGACACGCCTATGCTTATAGGTACTCAAAAATCATAGTGAAATCCGTTTCCAATTGAATTTGGTATAATATACTGTGGGCGAACATTGGGGTATTAGACAATATTTCATAATTAATAATAAATAACAGTCCCTGTAAAAATTGGTATTACTATACGATCCACTGAAAATAATTCATGGTTAAAAGAAGGTTGTATGAAATGTGTTTATTTAATTTGATATTTGATATTGATTAATGATTACAATATTACTCACTAAAATCTAAAATTTTCTTCATAGGTATTAATTTTTAAATATAACTAACCTTAAACGATAAATACAAAAAGAAAACAATGTACCTACTTCATAACAATTATAACCTAGGCTAGGTATGCTTGTAGTAAATACACATTATTAATAACATTCTGTAATAAATATGTCTAGATATAGGTCCCGTCATGCCCAAATGTCGAAGTGTTTGTCACGCGCCGATAAAAAAAAATGTGATGGCGGAAGTTGAAGCTGGTGAAACATAAAAGATGCTACTCTACCTTTTTGTATCGCAGCGTCTATGCTTTCAACCATATCCAAAACAAAAATACCATCCTGCTACATTGACTTATTTACTTAAATAACATAAAATACTATATATTAATAAATAACAAAATAAATTTACCTATAATAAATAATAAATACAATATATTATGTATGTAATCAAAAACCTCTATAAATTGAGCTTTTAGCTTAATCTTTTGAATTTAGAATTATCGAGTGCAGACGACTGTAGTTGTTTTTTTTTTTTTAAATACATTGTCGAAGTAGATTAGTCCTTTAATTTTCATCATTATAATTTATAATACTTCAGTTTTATAACTAATGCTTGTCCAAATCTTTGATTATTACAGTATACCTTTCATAAGGCACATCAACTTTTTTCTTATCTGATCATTATTTTAATTTACAAAATAATTATAATACATTTTATACTGTTTTAGATGGGAAGAACTTGGTTATATTTTATTTGATGCATTCGTTATTTGTACCTTCATTGAGAAAAAAGTGCTCTACTGTACAGTAGGTTAAAAGTGGGTCACTGTATAATGGAAGGTATTAAATTTGAATTCAATGATATAATATCATTGTATAAGAAAAATAATTCTGAGCGGAGACGGTATGTCAGGTTAGGTATAGGTAAGACATATTATATACTTATCTATAGTATTAAAAAAAATTGACCTATAATAGGTACCTATAATAAATTACAAGTAATTCATATCACAATATCCATTAGGTACTTATAACTCGTAATACATCAACAACAAACCTTGATACTAACATGGATATATAATAATGTACTTTAGAACTTTCAAGTACCCACGAATAATATTATACAATCACAACAAAATAACTAAATCACTTATTCTAGGTTTTTTATTATGTAATTTCGTACAAATTTGAACTTAAAATGACTATAAAAATTAAATTTGCTTATGTATTATTTAGATTTTTTGGTAACAGAATTAACTACTTACGTGGAATCTTGTTTTAAATTTTCAATCCTTAGATATAAAATTTGAACATTTTATACATTTTTAACTACAAACTAATAATTCAATTTTAAATTTGATAAATTTTGTCAAAATTCGATCTTTAAATGCTTATAAAAAAAAATTGTGGATATGTATTTTTAATATTTTTCAACTGATAATGTAACAATATATCAGCCTTGTATTAAATTTTTACACTTTTTGGCACAACCGATAAAAAGGTGGGCAAGTGGGTGTCGCTCTGCTGTACAGTAGGTTACAAGAGGGTCACTGTATAATGGATGATAATTAATTTGAATTCAACGACATAATATCATTGTATAAGAAAAACGATTCTGAGCGGAGACGGTATGTCAGTCTAGGTATAAGACATATTATATATACATAGGTATCTATGATATTATACAAAAAATTGACCTACAATAGGTACCTATAATAAATTCCAAATTAATCATATCACAATATCCATTAGGTACTTATAGCATGTTATACATCAACAAAAACCGTGATACTATCATAGATATAATATAATAGTACACTTTAGAAGTTTCAAGTACCCACGAATAATATTCAATCGCAACAAAATAACTAAAATAGTTATTCTAGGTTTTTTAATATGTAATTTCGTCCAAATTTGAATTTAAAATGTCTGTAAAAAATAACTGTGTTCATATATTTTTTAG
>WHPZ01566124.1:0-12546 GCA_016617965.1 Macrosiphum rosae
CCCCCCGTTTGACCGCCACTGCGCCACTGTATGTCATAATACGTCAATCAAAATAAGAAAATTCACTGATTAATTACTGCTCTTGAAAAAGTCCAATTACTACTCGCAGGATTTGGTATTCATAGAACGACCAACGGGTTGTTGTTGAGATGGTAGGTGCTCATGCACTGGGGATAGGACGATATGATCACACTGGCTAGAGAGTGGTAGGCCGCTTAAATAAAGGGTTCTACGTTTTCAAGGACTATCTTTGTATTGTATCCTTTTTTCTGCCGCTCGTTCTCTCTTTCTCGTTCTCTCTGACATGACGAAAGCATTATGTATTTATGTTAGTGTTGTACAACGCTTGAATAAACATATTTTATATGATAGTCTTGTATAGGGTATGACCCACCCTTTCCTGCACATATATAGGTAACAAATGAGCTGTTATTTATTATATTTAAGTTTACTTATACAATGATAATTATTAAAGTAATCGTTTTTATAGAACCTACTTTAAGTTTTAGTTTTAGTCTTTAGTTTGCGTTCCATAAGAGGATCACTCAGATAAGTTGGGTAGGTATTTAACTGTAAATAATGAAAGTCAAATGAATTATTATATATTTGAAGTGAGGAGAGATAATAATGACTATAATAAGTAATGATTTATGAATTTATGATGGATTTAAACTCTTTTAAAAGGTTGATGAGTAATGACTAATGAGTATAAGTACATATGTACAATTTACTATATATATTATATACCTACTGTAAGAATATTATCGGTATTTTGGGTAACACACTGTACATAGCGTGTGGGGTTGGACTGGAGTACTGAACTCAAGAGATCGGTCATCGGTACTATGGATTTTGAGCGTGATTTGAGTGCCTATACTGGCTATATGCCTATATACTATATTATATAACTACGCGGAGCCAGGCGCGTACACAAAAAAATTCGGGAGGTTCATGGTAGATTGTTTTTGGGTGAGGGGGGTCATAATCTATATATATAAATAAAGTACACAGCTATTTGTTTACGAGGGGGGGGGGGGGGTGAACCCCCAAAACTCCCCTCTGTAAACGCGCCTGTGCGGAGCATGGAAGAGAAGATAATATTACAATGATGTACCTATATATTGTATTAGTATTAATAGTAGTAGGTATATTAATTCCGGAGAAGAAGCAATGTGACCGGAGAAGAAGCAATGTGCCCGGAGAAGAAGCAATGTGAGCTCCGGAGAAGAAGCAATTTGAGCAACAGTATTCCTTCTCCGGCTCTCGATTAAACCGAAAAAAAAAAAAAAAAAGTAGATATATTAATGTACTATATAGGTACCCCCTTGCGGCTTACTTTATTTTATAGTTAGCATTATATTTATATTTTGTATCATAGGTATATATTCATATTAATATTATATATTATTATAATTTATAAACATTATTTACTAATTTACTATATTAAATTTGTACATTGTCATTATGCTTATACAGTGATAGTTTACGAATTACGATTACAATTTAGAAAGACGTTAAGGTTGTTTGTAAATTTGGCAAAAAATATATATTTAATTTCCAAAAATCAATCTTATATAATATGTATATTATATAGACTTTATGATAATAACTTTTATTCAATTGTCAAGCTTCTTCACTCACAAACAAATATTTTATCACACATAAATCGAAAACAACTAAAAAAATTCAAATGTCTATGTATAGCAAATAAAATTAAAAATATTCATCATATCTCGAAAATGCTATCATACTATTACTACACACAGTAGGGTTCAGGGGGTCACAAAATAAAAAGTTCTGGAGGGCCACTTTAGGAATTCAGGAAGTTTCCGGGTACATAAAAATTTATAATGTTTGTTATGTTGGTACATGTCTATTGTCTATCCAAATAGAGTAAAAGCGAAAATATCTAATTTCTCCCAAATTTTAAGTTAAAAAATGTCATTAAAAAAAAACTGTGTTATTTAGTACCTATGTTTATAGATATTTTATATTTTTGGGTTATGGATTAACTACTATTATGAGGAACCTCGATTTAAATTTTCAATCTTTGGCTGTAAAATTGTACTTATATACATTTTTAACAACAAAATGATATGCACATTATCATAATTTTGATAAATATTGTCAACATTTGAACTTTAAGAACTTTATAAATTAAAAAAAAATAGTACTTATTTATCTTTAATATTTTTAAACTATAATTAAAATATAATAAAATGCCCACGATAATAATCTTACTTTTAAATTTTTAAGCCTTTAATGCGAGGTTGCCCAAAAAAATATTGGTCCAATAAATAGTTATTGAATCGATAAAAATTGAAATACGTTGCACAAAGCCATAACACCTTATTGAATCAATATGCAATCGACCGTTAGTCACTATTGATTCATACATTTATAGGCCTGATTTTGGTACAATAAGTTTTATTGGTTTTATAAAATAAAATGTTATCATACATAATAATGAGATATCTAATGGGGTATTTGTTTTTTTATTATTTTCGAATAAAATAAATGTCAATTCGCAATTTTTTAAAGGATTGTGTTTATATATTTAAATATCTATAAAAAACTCAAAATGATTAATATTTTAAAATTGTTAGGTATGTTGTATAAAAAATGATAAAAGAAATATTTTATGAAAATTTTATGTATCTTCTTTTATTTTTTTAGAGTTACACTAAAAAACAATATCGATTTTTTTAAAGACTGGTTTTGAGTAAAAATCTTAGTTCTTCCTTAATTTTTGTTTGTTTTTCCTGGCATTTTTAAAAAACTATTTGGATTTTGGAATTTGTTTACTTTTGACCGTCCCCCCTAATGTACCAACTAAATTCTTTTTCCTACCAGAAAAAATGCTGTTGAAGAAAATCGATACATTTTTATTGTCCCAAAAGGTGATGACAGACACAAATAAAAATACATAAATACATAATAATAAAAAAAAAACGCACGTCATTGTAAAATCATTAATCAATACATTTATTGGTCTACTCAGAATCAAAATTAGTCCCCAAAAAAATGATTAGGACCTTCCCTCTAAAAAAAGTACAGTAATTCAATCAAAATTCATATGTATTGTTTTATCTATGTCGTTGGTAAAAAATATTTATTGACTATAGATTATAGAAACTATAAATTCAAGTTTACATTTTACCAGCATTAGGCCATTAGGGTCTCGTCTATAACTTGTTCGATATGTGTATCCTATGTTTTGTATTTTAGAATGTGGTTTAATGTTCCATTTAACTTTTAACCATACGCAGGCTCTCAAAAGATTCATTTGTAGAAGTTTATTTTTGATTTGGGACAAGATTTTCACATAAAATCACACGGAAGTTATGTTTTATCTTCACATTTACAATTATTGATCACACTCGGGTTTTATTTTTAACCTAGGCCATTTCACCCTAATTTTAGAAATTATTATCATCATTATCATTACCGTGATATTGTGAAAGTACAATTTCCTATATTATGTTGAACTTTAGTCAGAGAGAAAACAAATTGTGAGCTGACATATCCTCTTAAATACGGACCAGTTGTGAGTTGTGACCACTGACAGTGCCCTGTAGTTAATTCCTAGACGACAGTGCCGCAATTAGACATTTTGCGCCCCGGTGCAAAAAAAGTTGGAGCCCCCTATAAGGGGCCTACCCACGGAAAATATGGAAGATATATCCTCATTAACCTTTTAAATTTTGAGCACAGAAAAGAATATTTGATTTACAATGAGTGTTTTTTATTTAAATATTGTTTAGTAATTGCCTGATCCTCTCTCCCGTCTCCGCAAAGATAGATTTGAATTTATGTCACTTAATCTTGCTTATAATTCATCATATAAGTTGTTTTTTTTTTTAAATATTTGAGTAACCTGGGGTATTATGGCGTACCTAACATTTAACAGCTGGTACGAGGTAGGTAGCATACACGATACACGTTTTAGAAATATTGTTATATTGTTTTCCTATCATAATTATTACGTAGATTTCAATTTTCCGGTCAAAAGTTGATTTTACCAAAGCAAATACCCAAAATTCTAAATAATAACATATGCGTCTTTTTACCCCATGTTAGGCCGTTTCCAGTCCATGATAGTACTAGATACTAGATAGCGAACTCCCGCCATGAATTGAAGCTTCAAGGTCAGTTGGCAATTGTATGGTATTTCATATGTCAAATAACTAATAAGGTGGTATTATGATTTATTTTGTATCGTATTTTATTATTTCTAATCATGTTGTTTAAAAAAAAAAAACATTATTTCATATAAGTCATCTAACAACCATCATGTCCTATCCATATCTTTATTATCTATGGTCGTTATGTCGTTATTGGCGTTATGATATTATCATAGACCACGGACTAAGATCACAGAATAAAAAGATATAATGGACTGGAAACGAGCAGCTTATCAGTGGCCTCGAAAGTATGTACAAGAAGCAAAAGCGGGGGATCGCAACCATAATCGAGAGTTTACAGCGCCCTCTGTATAAAACATGGACTGTGACGCAAAATAAACCACTGGTAGCGCTGAAAACTCTCTATTATGAGTGTTGATGATAAGAGAGACACCTTTTGCGGGTCGTTCCCCGTCACCCGCCCACCTTGTCGTTTCCAGTCCATTATATCTTAGTCCGTGGTTATAGGTCTATGGATATTATATTATATATAATATTTAACATATGTCATATTTAAACCACAACGAGAGCTAGTGATTCTGGGGGCTCAGCTGTTTCAGATAGTTGGTTCACCAGTCATCATAAAGCACTTATCGTGAGATAAGCCTTGGTATAGAACCGTGGTTATAAAAAAAAAAGTGGTCTTTTAATTTTTTTTATCAGTTTAAAAAATTTAGAAATTGATAAGTGATAATTTCAGTGTTTAACATACTCGACCTCGGACTGCAAAGTGTGAATTGCAAAATAACTTTAAGAAATATTTTTGGTTGTCCTTCAAAATGTCTTATAAATACTTAAAACAGGTAAGCATATTTGTTAAGTGATATTTATTGAAACAATTGCGTTATAGTTTATGTATGTTTACATTCAAACCTTTTAATGTAATTTATATGTTCTAAAAACTTTAGAAATACCTACTATAAAATATGCATTTATGCTCTTTATTTTGTAAAAATATACCCTTTAAAATAATAAATATGTGAAACGTGCTTAAAAAGTTTTACTTAATTGTTTTTAACATTAGCTTTAAATTACAAGTACCTATTTTTCAAGGGTATCACAGTTTTCAATCTGAAAAACTACACTCTTATGTCTTATGTTTTCCAGTTGACGAATGTTGGATTACTGTAAAACGTTATCTCCATCCTCTTTAACTTTATATTTTAAACAAAACAAAACTAATCCATCTGTTGAAAAAATACAATTATATTTGACTACATAGGCGCAAATTGAGGGGAGGGCTTGGGGGCTAAGCCCCCCCAAAAATCTAGGACATAGAATTTTAAAATGCCATATTGCAATGGTCTACTTGGCTTTAATATATTCAGCCCCCCAAGTCAAAAGTTGAAATTGCGCCTATGTTGTGCGCCTACAAAGTTGTTTGGCCTACTAAACATAGCTGCACTAATTTAATATCTAAGATAGTGTAATAAAACAAATTCATTATGAACCATAGTCCAGTGGCGTAGTCAGTGGAGGGAGGAGGGCTAATGGGGCTATAGCCCCCTCCCCTACATTGACTGTGTTGACCTTAGAATTTTATCATGATTCATAAAAAAATATTAAGTATAAATAAAAGATATATGTAATTTTTATTTTTTGTATTCTTTTGTGAGACTTAGCCCCCCCCCCCATACAAATTTCCTGGCTATGCCACAGCAATAGTCCATAGGTATATTATGTAGATAAAACAAAAGAACAATAGTATTACATATGGGTAAGTATGAAACTTAAGTATTCAAATGTAATATTATATAACTGTAAATATTACAAATTTAACCAAAATATTACATATTATGCGTTTAAACATCATCTATATTCAATGAAAAATCATAAAATACAGAAATATGCAGTACATTCAAAAAATAACAAAATATGCAAAATAAGGCCGTACTCTGGATCTATTGGCTATAATTCCAACTTGTAGCTTATCTAGCTACTTTTTGGACTGTTTAAAACAACCATGCAAATACATATAAATTCAGACCCCATTAATAACACACTAATTACCTTATCAGCGACTTGCCATAGTTGATTAATTGGATTTCATCAATTTATTAATTAATGTAAATTTTTTAGACAACTGGTCTCACTAGACTCAATGTAGCCAAAAGTCCACATTATACTCTAGGAGTGTTATATGGAAAAATTCTGCGGACCTTGCGTAAAATGCCGGAGGACGCAGCATATCGAAAGTATACTGAGCAAATAATTAGCAATAGGGCCAAAATCGTTCAAGAAGTATTGATATTATTGTATTATTGTAAATATGATTTATAACTGATTCACTTTTAATTCAGACCGTAGCAGTAGAAGATTTTGAAAAGAAAATTGACTGTGGACAAGCTGAAGAATTAATTGTACAGGCTGAAAATGAATTGGTCTTGTCCAGACAGATGTTGGCATTTAAACCATGGGAATCGTTAATTGTCAAACCAAGTGCTGACCAATGGTCCTGGCCTCCGTCAAAGTAATTTGTTTAAATATTGTAAAATAGTTTGATTTCAATTTGTTAGATAATTTAAATATGTATTCTGCAAAATTTTGAATTTTTATTAATAAAGTGAAACATAAAGTAATGCTTTTTATTTAAATAATTAGTAAATAACCTATGTGTAAAGTGTACTTAAATATATTTAACAATATAATGTGAAATAAAAAAACATGTATTATTTAAAAAACAAAACAAAACAAAAATATAATTATTGCATAGAATAAAACAATACGTGTTAAAAAATATGTTAGAAAATATTTTATATATAAAATAAAATTAATGGTAAATAATTACACACTAAATTATCTTAATTAAATTCATATGAATTTATTTAACAGTAACAATAATCAAAATATTAATCTATGAATGTAATTATAAACATTAATAAAACTTTAATGAAGCTGAGCATTCTTCTTACAATAGTCTGCAAAAATAATTACACAAGACATCGCAATTGTGTTGAAGTAACTTATGGTGATTCTAATTGTGTGGATGGAACATAACTTACAACTTCTTCCCAGACTAGTTCTATAACATAAATGTTAAACATGTGATTTAAATTAATGTATTTTTTTATTTTATTAATCCAACATAATATGTTTTTCGTAAAAGCCTTTCAACAGTGTCAATTTAGATGAGAATGTATACCCAGGTACATACAGGTCATTTCAGGTCAAGCAATCAAAAAATAATTTAATTTAAAGATGCTTAATATAATAACTTTTGATGACCATTAAATAATAATTTTTATTAAAAAACTGTATTTTCCAAGTAAGACAATATTAGAATGATAAGAAAAACTTTAACTAAATAAACTTGAATAATTAACAATACAATAAATATTCAAAATGAGTTCTTCACCTTTCCATTTTTCTACATTTAATTCCATATCTTCGAAGCTTTGATCATATGGAGGTGAATTTGGTTCGTCAGATGGATCAGCATATTGCGCCAGGTATGGATGTGCAAGTGCTTTTTCAGCAGTCATTCTTTTATCAGCGTCCAATTCCAACATTTCTTCTAACAGTTTAATTGCTATCCACAAAATAATTCATTAAGAACTAAAACAATAATTTTTAAATTAAAATGTTACCTAATGGATTAGCTCCTTTGAATACTTCACCAAAATCTTTTTTTGGCATTACCGGTAAAGACTGTATATATTTTTTTGCCTAAATTACAAAATAAAATCTTACAACACAACATAATGACTTAAGCGGACATTACCACAACCAAATAAATGGCAAATATAAGACACACAAACCTCCGAGCTTTTAATTTTATTTAAATATTCATCGGACGGCGTTCCACTCAAAACTAATAAACGTGTTAATTGATCCACATCTAAGTTTAGACGCTGTTAAGGATTATAAGCGTATTTAAATGATACTATAATATGGCACTTACCGATTCACTGGATATCTTTTGCATCAGTTCATTCGATGGGGTGCCTAATATTTCCAAAATCAAATTTAATTGTTGTATGTCTTTAAATATCTTATAAGAAAAATATATTCTATGTTAGATTTTCTTCAATAGTAAATTAGTATAGAAGACTTAAAATTATATAAAAGGATACGATCTGTGCCAGGAAATAATGTTCTTCCTGTCAAAAGTTCAGCCATAATACAGCCTACTGACCAAATATCAACTATAATTAAAAATAATAAATTATGTAACATTAATAACTTATACAAGGAGTATAATAATATTGTACTTTAATATTTGCAGTTTTGTATGGCTTACCTTACCAAAATCAAGATAAAAATATTAAATTAATGATTAACTTTGAGATAACATGTTTATACATTTTAATCAAATAATATAATTGTTATTATAATGAATAGGGCCAGACATTATATGCATACACATTCATTTTATTTTTTATTTGTTTAAAAAGTAGCTAGGTAAGACAGGTACATTTGAATCTTAGCCTAATAAGTTGGCCTGCAAAATGTTATTTTATAAATTTAGGCATTTTTCAAGTATTAGGTATGCATTTTTTAACATTTTAGATTCTGAGCTGTAACTCAGTCAATTGAAATGTTAAAACTAATGTTTAGTGTTTATCTAGATATTGAAATTGAAATATAAATATGTTATGTATATATATCATTAAACTAAACCTGTCTGATTGTAATGCATCCAGTTTAACATAATCTCAGGTGCTCTGTACCATCTGGTAGCCACATATCCAGTCATTTCACTTTCAGTTGGTCTTGCTAATCCAAAATCTAATATTTTTAGCTCGCAATCTTCATTTACACCAATATTTGATGGTTTTAAATCCTAAATAAAAATTACACCAGAAACGAAATGACAAATTGTATATAATACATCAATCAATTTTACATACTCTATGGATTATTCCAGCAGAATGGATGTACTTCAAACCCCGTAAAATTTGGTAAACAAGAAATTGGACATGATCATCAGATAATTTTTGTGTACGTATGATATTATTTAAGTCAGCTCCCATTAAATGGGTGACCATATATCTATATAAAAAAAAAAAATGTTAAGAATACATAAGTTTTATATTATATATAAACTTACAATTGATTAAAATTATTCATAGTATTTGCAGGTGTGAACACGTCTAATAATCCAATCACCTACACATTAAAAACATACAGTTAATTTTAATATCTTGGTTAAATGGTTTTTTAGAGACATTTCCTTATTAATAAACAGGGTATGAGATTTAAAGCATTTACAAACGGTATTATAAGCACTCAAAAAAACTAAAAAAAAAAACAGATCTCCTCTCAAAATCTTTCTTTTTCCTCTTCTAAAGAAATTCACATGTCTGAATTTTTAAAACTACACTAGTAGATAACTTTTCTTAGAAAACTAATCTTTTTTCATTGTACATGTATAAATTAAATAAATAGAAGAACACACACAGGGCCTGGTGTGGCTCGGGAGTCACTAACGTGTTATGAGGTCAAGCGTCTCTATACCCCGGATGTGTAACCACCCGAATATTTAGTGACTAATCCTCGTCCATCATACAGCTGTTCCTCAACCAACTGTCACCCTTTCTCCCCTACAACATGGTAATATCTGTAGTTGCTGATGCTTAAGATCAATAAAATAAAAAAGACACAACCCAACAAACAGCACAACCGAGAAGGTTGGTTTGTAATAATTCCAATGTGTGGATGAGTGATTTAAAAATGTTATTGTTTGGATGACTTTTATTATTAGGTAACCTCTGCTGTATAGTAGGTGTCAAATGTACCTCTTCATTGAGGTCACTGTAATGCATGTGTTAAATTTAAACTTAATGATAATCATTGTATATGATGAAAAATATTCTGAGTGGAAAAGTTCAACTTTTAGGTAACCAAAGTCACCAGACAATTATTTCCAAAATAATATTAAAATTTTAACAAATGTTTATAATTTTTTTGTAATCCTGATAATTTTGAAATTTTTTACTTTAAATCCTTCAAAGTTGAGCTTTACTATCAAGTGTCTTCAGACACTAAAACAACACACATTGTTGTGTTATAACTACATTTATTGTTCCGCTCAGAATCCAAAACTAGAAAAAAAAGCATTTAAAAATAACTACCGAACTTAGCAAAAAAATGATTTCATATTTAAAATAGAGGTAACATAACATCATTTCCTAGCACTGTGCTAAAATGTAAGTAAATCAAAGTAAACCCTGATAATATCTAATAGAAAAAAATAAAGGATTCATTTTTATAACTGATATTAAGTAACAATATTCGATGTTTTAGGATAATGATTGACATTGAAAAGTATGAAAAAATTAACCTGTGTGGTGAAGTAATTCAATTTTATAGTATAAACTTATATATTTTGCCATTATTTTTATTTTAAATTTTCAATGCATACTTAATATATCATTTGACAAGAATTAAATATAGTTAAAAAATTATAAGCAGATATTAGGGGAAGCTAGTGAGCTAAACTCCTTAAGAATGTGTTCAAACCCACCCATAAGATCAAAATAATTAAAGCATAGTTTTTTTGATAAAACATTTCAAGTCCCATGGCTGAAATAAATAAAAATTACCTATGACTTGAATGTATTTATGCAGAGTGAGATATAGTATTTAACAATTTATCAATTAATATCAAAAAGGACATACATTTTCATGGTTCATGTGTTTTAACATGCGAAGCTCTCGATAGGTACGTTTAGCATGAACCGCTGACTGAAATGGTCTGGCAAGTTTTTTGATAGCAACTTTCAGCCCCGTCTGATTGTCAACAGCTGAGCTAAAAAATACAATAAAAAAAAAGATCATGCAGTTTATTGAAAATAAGAAAATAATTTAAATAGAAATTAGTAGGTAATATTAAATACCAAACTTGGCCGTAGGCACCAAGACCAACGGGAGTGAGCATTTGATACCTATCGGGTACTTCCCATTCGGTCTTGTTAATTTCGATTTTGTAATACTTCATCGTGAAACGCTGGTTTGAAGTCTGAGAAGGATCTATGACTATAAATTATAATATTATAATAACATAATATAATAGCTGTACCGATATAATATTATTGTGTACTATTGAAATTTGAAGCTTATCAAATAAACGTGACCCTCACGGCCTCAAGATACAAATGAAAACGATTATTATCGAATCATCTTTGTGTATTGGAGAACTGTGGGAGTGCGGGCTGCTTCGGCAGTTTAACGCCGCCTAAACACCTACCTATATATTTAATAGCTACTAGTTAGTGGGTCTATTATATATTTTTTATTTTTTAACTTGAGAAAAAGAAAAGTTTAAGATTATGTTTCTGAAACTCTGAATCGTCGACTGTGATTGGTGGGACAACGCAGTTCGAATGTGGGCTTTCACTTCGCCCGAACCAAGAATCAAGATATTACAATTTAACACAATGATAAATTGATAAACTGCAGCTGATAACGCGGAAACGCGTTAAATCGACAGTAATAACAGAAAACGATTTACGAATTTACGATAATGATTATTAATTAATAATTAGTAATTACCTATTCTATTACCATAACACTTTTGAGTCTTGACTCCTTGAGACTTTGCTCTTGTATTCGTGGACTGGGAAGTTATGGTCTATCTGGCGTCTACAACAAATCGAAAAGTTCTAAAACGAAATTTATCATTTATACCTTAAATATCATAAAACAGAACGCGTGGAAGAAAATTGATACATAAAAACGTGTGTGATTAGATGGATGCCAACCAATTTGTAATTATCAATAACCATTCATCAATGGCTATAATATCGATAAATTATCGACAAAACAACTAGCGACGACTAGGAAATTGCGGAAAACTATAATAGAACTATCTTCGTAGAATACCTACAGAATACAGTGTTAATAGTGTTATTCCTCCTATCCAAACAACTTACAGTTTTAACTTACTATAGTTTCACGTATATCGATTACTCGATTGCCAAGACACATTACGATTTACGATTACTCATTAGTACATTACACAAGACGTACGAAACCACGATTGGCGAATGAAGATAATGTATCTTTAATCGTGTTTACAACCGAACGTTATCAACTATCACCAATTTCGAAGGTCAATACTACAACAGTACAAGTGTACAACCACAGAACAACTTCACTCATTAGTCATTATTATTTATTTATCAATATTATTATTTATTAATATTCGAGATTGAAAAGACGAGAACTGGGACTTCCTCTAATCGGCTGACGGCTATCGCTATTAATAATTGTCTACAATATTTTTTATCCGCAACATCGTAGTGGACAGTGGTGTCGTTACTCGACAATCGTTGCTCACTAATTATTGCACACGTTAAAATTCTAAATTGCCTACACTTTGTCGGATACTAGCTATTCACATATTATTATAATATACTTA
>WHPZ01566128.1:0-103533 GCA_016617965.1 Macrosiphum rosae
CTAAAATAGGTACCTATAATAAATTCCAAATTAATCATATCACAATATCCATTAGGTACTTATAACGCGTTATACGTCAACAACAAACCCTGATACTATCATAGTCTATACTATCATAGATATATAGTAGTATACTTTAGAAGTTTCAAGTACCCACGAATAATATTTAGCAATCACAACAAAATAACTAAAATAGTAATTCTAGGTTTTTTTTATGTAATTTTGTCCAATGTTGAACTTAAAATGACTATAAAAATAAACTGTGCTTATGTATATTTTAGATTTTTTGGTAACAGAATTAACTACTTACGTGGAATCTTGTTTTAAATTTTCAATCCTTAGAAATAAAAGTTGAACATTTTATACATTTTTAACTACAAAATAATTATTCAATTTTAAATTTGATAAATGTTGTCAACATTCGATCTTTAAATGCTTATAAAAAAAAATTGTGCCTATGTATTTTTAATATATTTCAACTGATATTGTAATAATATATCAGGAGCCTTGTATTCAATTTTTACACTTTTTGGCCCAACAGATAAAGTTTTATTGATATTTATAGAATAAAAAACTAAAAAAATTGGAAACTGAAAATGCCCGTAAACAGCTCAAAAACAGTCAAAATATTTTCAAAATTGTATGGTGTATAGGAAATGCTAATATAAATATTCAGTGAAAATTTCATGTACCTACGGTCATTTGTTTAAGAGTTGCACCAAAAACCAAAATTTATTTGTCCCCAAAAGTACCAACTAGATTCACTTTCCTTTCAGAAAAGCTATTGTTGAAGAAAATCCAAGCATTTTTACTGTCCTAAAACGTGATGACAGATACAAAAAAAAATTTAAAAAAAATTAAAAAATTAAAAAAAACACACATCATTGTAAAATCAATACATTCATCGTTCCACACAGAATCTAATATAATTTAACATTATTCGGATAGGTAATAATATTTCCAATATTTTATTATGTATTATATTATCTATTATACCTATAATTACGTTTGTCTATTGATTAAATTCAATATTTAATGTTACTATTTTAAATATAAACGCCACGGATTAACATAAATCAGGGAATGTATAGTAAATAAATTGTATAGTGTATACACAAAGGAATATAATATTATTATTTACCTACTTAATTGTACTTAATAAGAAATAAGTAATAACAAATGTTTATAAAACTAATTATAGGTACCAATTTATTTTTGCTTAACTAGCTAATAGGTATATACAATTAGTATGTAAAAATATTTTAAAACCAAGTAATACATTAACAAGTATATTATATTTCGTAATTATTTATTTTAAAATAGGACGTTTGTTTGTCATATTATATTATTATATATATTTACAGTTCATTGCAATATATCCATTCGAAAAAAATTTTTAACGTACTTACAAGAATTTACTTACAATTAAACTATCGTGTTATGTTTCAAAAAACTTAATCAACTTCAAAATTAAAATTTTATAATTTTGTTTATAATATTGTGTAATGACTATTGACAAGTTTAATCTTTAATGATAATATTGCATTTGACCTTCAAAGTTCTTAATAGTTTATAACTGGAAATAATTGCTATAACTATAAATATTTAATTATTTTGGTTACATCAGTATTTTTTATCAACTATTATTTTTTCACTAATATATATTTAAAAAAATTAATATTAGGTATGAGTAAACCATATCAATTTTCATTTAGTATATTTAAAATATTAGACAATAAAGTAAAGCTGGAAAAATTGAATACAGAAATAGAAATTATTAGAAAATGAATTATGTTTTCATTTGTTTTTAAATTTTAATCATATACATTATACGGGTTTATCTGTAACCATAATTATTACTGCAATGTTAGTCTACGCCTAAATGTAATTATTCCAATTTAATTTTTAAATGTTTGTTTTATTTATTCTATATGTACTATTGTATTAATTACATATTTGAGTTATATATTTTATTGTACATCTATACGTTAAAACTATGATGTCACTTTAACATTATTAAAATTAATTGAAGTAGATGCATTTATTGATGTATAGAGGCCAATATTTCAGTGGGCTGCAAATTTATAAGTTTACTAGAAAGAATAAAACCTATTTACATCATTGATCATTATTATCATCCAATCGTTGTGCACAAAGGCAATTTATAATAATACATTGTATTTTAAGAACCACTTTAAATGCATTAATTCATTAAGTTTGATATCGTTTTATGTGAACATTTCAAATTAAGATATGTATACAAATTACAAAATAAACTCTTACTTCATAACATATATTTACTGTAGTTGTTTAATTATAAATTATATACATGTGTTCTATCGACTATCGACCAACTGCAAACCACATAATACATAACATGAAAACAAAAATATTTAGTTTTATTTCAATGTTAAACAATATTTTTTAAGTGCCACCAGTGCCGACTTTTCTGTTCTAATACTATCGATTATTTTCTATCTACAAATTTTGAATCGTGTCCAATTTCTTCTTACAGTGGCCTGAATACATTTCCATTTCCATAACATTTTTTGTTTATAATTTATAAATTATGATTGTATTAGGTTACATCTATGGATCTATAATAATTTTAATATTTAATTTTAGAACACATTGGTATTATAATACCTAGTGATTTATAAAGTATATGATACAATACATATACTATGACAAATAATATATTATATCTTGTTATAATAAAATGATTTTGTCGATTTTGAATGCATCTATAATTTCTACAGAATCAATTATTAGGTAAAACAAGGTTTTCAAATTTTCCTTGTTAAATACTAGAATATAAATATTTTTGAAACCAAAAAAACGAATAAAACTCGTTGATATTGATTTCGTTTAAGAAACCCGAAATTCAAAACAATTCTAAAAAGTACTTAATTCATTTTTACATAACATTTTAACACTTTTATGGTTACACGGGTCCATTATTTTATTTATATGTACCTATTAATCTAAGCTACTAGCAAGTAGCAAGAACCTGTATTTTACTTCTCCATAAAGCATAACCGGTTGTTGACCCATGCAGTTAAATACAATATTTGAGTCTTTGGTTAATAATTCTGCATTCACATATAACTTTTGTAATGATGTAAGTTGTAAACATAAAAAAATAATACTTTGACAAAAAATAATAAATACTTATCATATACAAATTTATTTCAATTAAATAGAATTAGTATTTTTCTTAAGTGTTATTTTTTATATTTTATATTTACTTCTTCTTTAATTTCGTTGATACATATTTAACACAATTGTATTATGACTTACATTGGAGTATAATACAGTAATAAAATGCTCACAAATAGAACCAATTTATCAAATTGGTGCAATGGTATAATACTACTGCTATTGTACTATTTGTACTGTGTTATGTTATTATGTTATTGAAAAATAACTTATAAGTAAAGTTAAAAAAATATAACAACATTTTACACAGAAATCATTTTCACCTCAAACTGTTGCATATTATGTAGGTATGTGATATTATTTATAGGAAATAATAATTAATAGAATATGTGTGATATGCCGATAGTCGATGGAACAACATTATGAGTAGGTAAAACCAATATTACGTATCATACTATTATTAATTATTTTACGTTCATAAACAGAGTATATACAGAGTAATTCTTGTACTGGTGTTTACCAAAACCCCTCTGTATAACTCGTATCTTGAAAACTGAAAAGTATTAAAACCTTTAGAAATATTATTTTTACATAGTTTGAACTGTTTGAATTCATTATAAAATAAAATTTGTATTGAAAAAAATAAATATATTTTCATAATTTTTATTAGTATCAAGTAGTTTAATTTTTTCTGAGAATT
The DNA here is from genome assembly GCA_016617965.1 of Macrosiphum rosae. Lineage (NCBI taxonomy): Eukaryota > Metazoa > Arthropoda > Insecta > Hemiptera > Aphididae > Macrosiphum > Macrosiphum rosae. Next base: position 3,860 of record WHPZ01566128.1, read on the forward strand.
TCATAAAGTACTTAGTAATATATTGGCCTACTACTCCACTCACTCGTCAGTTCACTCTTAAACTACCTTAATAGGCCCGATATCACGGTTTATAAAATTTTCCGCGATTCTAAAAAATTTGAAAATTATATTTTATATTTTAGTTTTCATCTTAATTATTATACTTTTCCATAAATTTATTGCTTAATACCTATTTAGGGAGGGGGTTGATATGGTGTAAATTACTTGAAAGGAACAGTTCTCAGGCCTAATAGAATTATCGGATTTTGATAAAAAAAATTTTCTAAACTAAAATAAGAAGTCTTCCTACAGACCGAATTGAAATCCAATTTTTTATTTTATTTCAAATAATGGTATAAAGTGATTTGTAAAAACAAGTTTAAAATGTTCTTATTTCTAAAGACATTATGAAACTTGAGATTAAAATATTGAAAAACGGAGTTCAATGTGGACTGTAAAATGTTACTCTCAATTAGTTTAAAAAAAATGATCAAATATTGGTTGATTCTACAAAACAGAGTCTTTATTCTCGTAAAGTATATTTTTGTTGACAAAATGATGTATTTATTTGGCACTGAGTGCCTTAATAGTTAATACATTTCAAGAAAATAAATGTTTACCATTATAAAAATCACCCAGTATAATTGTTTTGTCGACTACATGTGCCTGTATATATTCAATATTGCCATGCAAAAAATATTTTTTATATCAAATATTTATTTAAAAAAATAATTAATACTAATGATGTGGCTACATAATTATAGTGATATTAAAATTATAAATTGGTTGACATTTGTCAATGTATTCATGCTTTATCATCGGAATGATTATAAATGTGTATAATATTTAATTAAATACTAATGAAGATAGTCTTCAGTTGTGCTTGAAATAAACTATTGTCTAGTTCTTATTTCAGTATGTGTATATATATATATAATATATATATATATATATAATAGTTTAAACATTTAACATTAAAAATGTAATTAAGTAATTTATTCAAAACACTTTTATTAGCATTGTTTTTAAATTCTCCAGATCAGGAGAATTTAAAAGCTTACAAAATTTAAAATAAAGAAGAAACGAAGCTAATTTAACCCTGGATTACGACTTACTAAAAAGGTTAGTGTTTTTGTTCATTTGCTAAAAGTTTTGTACCTTCTCATTGTTTCTAAGTAAATAAAAAACAAACCTATAAATTATAATTTCTTAAACTACCTCTAAGTTTAGTAATGTGATCATTAGAAACATTAAACACGTATTTGTGGAGTCTACTTAAAGTTTGAAATTAACTTGAAATATTAACGAAAAATAATCCATAGGTAGATAAAACTATATATCCAACGAAAACAAAAACGTTGATTTTCGCATAGGTACTCACAAACGATTTGAGAATAAAAATTAGAGAAAAATCACCTTAATTTAAATAGGTTTTCTTACTTTATGATAGTATTTTATTATTAATTTGCTATAGGTACTATGTAATTATGCCTATACCTAATTTTGAATCAAAGTATTAAAATATACATATTGAAAAAAAATATTGGGGTAGTATAGTATTATGTACCTATTTGTACGCCAGTATTTTATTTAATCTCTTTCTATTTTTATTAATGATAAGTGCAGGTCTTACTCCAATTTTATCTATAATGATCCACTGTGTGCGTACCTATGTTATAATACGGATTCTTCTCTTGTGTAGGTATTATATTCCATGTTTGGACGTAATACAGAGTTATGTCTTAAATGGCTCAATCCTAATATTAATAAAGGAAAATATTTATGTTGTTTACTGAAAATGTATAGCATAATATTATAGTGACACATTTAATTTAACTAATAATTATTTTGTTGTTGAGATATGATTTATAAAATAATAATTTGAGACCCGAAGTATCAATAAACTGAAGTGCCAAATAGTGGATGTATAGCTTAATAGTATATATTAATAGATGAGATATTTAAAATTTAAGTAATGAAAAATAATAATAGATAAATATACTATATGAATATTATTTAATTAAATAATTATCAATTCTTGGTATTGGTTAATTTTTAATTCAAAACATAATGCTAGATATAAAACATAATGAATTACATAGGTATCCATTGTGATTTTCACAAATATATTTTTATTCAATAGTTGTACGGTGTACGAATAGTGCAGGTACTCGTGTACGAACTACAAAGCCACCTCTGTTCACACATCTCTCCCAACAATATTATTCCCTGTAGACCATGTAGTATGACGAACCTTTTTGTATCGTCGTGTCAAATTAAAAATATTATGATGGACTGTTTTTGGCTGGAGTATAAATTATATTTTTTTTAAAACTATTATTTGATAACCACCTTGTTTTAGTTTTACTTATATAGTTATATCAGTTATTAGTATAGTGATAGTAAAAGAAATACATTGCCCTTGTTTATTATTTTTATTTCATTACAATATGTTAATTTTGATTTCGTCTGTCCTCCTCTCAGTTCGAAATAATTTCTGATACCATTGTTTATATTATGCAAATTTTGATATTAAATTATGTATATTATTATATGCGCAAACTTATAGTCATACAATTTTAATTAACGATGACAAATATTAAGATAAATCACTTAATCAAACTATTTAAGTAGGTAATTGATTATTAGGTATGTCTTTTATGTTTGTGCGGGACTTTTCAAATGTAAACTCATAATAATGTACTTGTACAGTAACTATGTGCATACCTATAATAAATAAATTGTCTATGATTTAATAATAATGAGTTTAAATAATACATTTTAAGAAATGACACTGAAATATGTCTTAAAAATCATGTTAATAATTATTGACGCCAGCATGTAACAGCTGCAGAAAGCCTTCATATAATCTACAAACAATTATTTGTACAGCAATATTTTATGGAGAATTATTAAATAATATTTATAGTTTGATACCCTTCGACATCCCATGTAAGATATCATAATACATCTTAACTAGTATACGCTACTACGAAAATAATTGGTACGTCACTTAAAAAAAATATATTCACATCTAGTTTCATTTTAATTAATACATGATATTATGTTAGTTGTTGAGCTGTCAAGTTAAAATATTTAACTAAGTATCATTTTTCGTTAGATAAAAATATTCAGTTGAATTCCGTTATAGGTATAGTAATTTAATTTACATTTAATTAACTACCGATTCAAAGGTGAGTTACAACTTACAACTGAAGACAACATAGATCAACAATTGTTATTCATACCTACTATTAAACAATATGAAAATAAAAATAATAATATTAACATTATGTTAATTTATTTCAACTCAATATTAATAAGTTAAGAGTTATTTTATCCATTTGCCGATGTTTGATGTTAGATATTATCGTAATTTGTTGATGCTGGAAAATCGAACAGGTTTTTTCTATTCGCTGTACTTAATAAAACACCTGCTTTTAATTGAATTTAAATTTAATGTTAATATAAACAATTTTAAAACACATAGTTAATTTTTTTTTTTGTCACGTGTTCTTGGGTAGAATATTGTGTTTTGAAGTCGAGTAAATCAACCTAAAAAATCTCCCAGATTTCAGACAAATCCTTGACAAAATAATCATGTACATAATGTTCATTTATAATCTACTTTATAAATTAGTATGATAGTTTGTTCAGTGTTTAATACGTGTATTACACCCGGGAAGTGGGAATTATACATTTAATTTTAAAGTAGGTAATAAAATAGTGTCAGTGTATCATAATATTCTCTAACTATCAATATTGTTTAGATACTTAATATAGTTTCATAGTATGTTTTGTGATGTGGTACATTAATGAATGTTTTAGTCGGACAAATTTAAATTTAAAACTTTATTTAAAGTGGTCCATACATAATAATAAATTATTTTCTGATATAGGTAGTTTTAAAAATAAAATTTATATTATAACAAATATATGTCTTTTTTTAATAAGCAAACAGTTTAAAGTTTATTACAGTAATCTTGTTGATTTTAATTTACACAAACTTAACCAATAAGGTCAAACATTATAATATACCTATTATATTAGTTCAATAGATAGTTCAATACTCGAACAAACAAGGTATGTTTAGTAAAATTTGTACCTAATATTGTATGGGCAACCTATATGTAATTTTTTTTAATAGAAATACCTAAGTAAATACGCTCTTGTAGTTATAACGTTTTATTGGTATTTAACGTAATTATACACGAACAGCAGCGAAGTATATAGAAATAATTTTTGGGGTGGGCTATTGTCGATAGAAACTAGCAAGTGATCTATTAGGTACTTAGAAGCTACTTTCTACTATATATTTAACAGTTTCTATAAATATATTCGTATTTGTTATTTTTCAACAGGCTATGAAATATTATAACTTATAATAGTACCTGATAAAATATATTTTTGTTCTATTTAAAAAGACTGTAATTTCGGGGTGTGGGGCTGCAGCCCACTAAGCCTACTCCCTATATAAGCCACTGACGAACAGTCTACCCTAAACACTATTATAAACAATATGTAATTAACTTTTTAAATGTGTAAACTATATACAATTTATTAATATACTTAAGATTTGCTTAAAATTTAAATACGTAGAAAACTTTTTAAAAAATACAAAAATTAGCAAAAGTTAACTAAACTAATTAAAATAAGGATGATTTCTTATTCAGCATTATTTCAATCTTATAATAACAGAATATTTAATCTTATTTTAAAACTTCAATATACTTTCAGTTTCCAATTAGGTATAAGTAGGTACTCTTTTGGTTAACTTCCCTTCAGAAATACTTAGGTATATACCTACCTACTGGCTACTAATTTGTACTATTTAATTATGTTTACTATTGATGGTTTGTATTTTGTGTATAATCTTAACTACATAGGTACTTGCTAGTACCTAGTAACAAAAATATTGTATTGAAAAAAATACAGTATTTATTACATGATGTTTATAATTTTAAATATAAAAACAATGTATGCTTTTTAAATTTAGTTATAAAATATTTAGATATAATATACATTCTTAAATTTAAAAAAAAAACTGAAAATTACAAACTATAATCTTTTTTATTTTATTTTTAAATTTGAGTTTTTATATTTAGTATATAATATATTTTACAGGTATGCATGTTTTGTATAGATTATGTTTTACTCATTGTTTAGTTTTTTAAGTGTCTTATTGCCAGTTGGAAAATATATTGAGCATAATAAATGAATTCCCCTAAGTGACTCTCCCCTAAGTGGAGACACTACAACACATGGTACTTTTACAATATTATAGTAAATTATATTATCTTAAGCATTACATATTATATATACTGTGTACTATGTAGTATTATGTCCGTAAGCTGTGTGAAATTTCTTGAATGATTTTTGTACAGCATATTATATTGTATATATGTTCACCAATACTATCTATAAACTAAATACATATAATATTATAATAATATATAATTGATAAAAAATCAAACACGAATAATAACTTGTATTCCGGTTCGTGTTGATAGCTTTTGTAATTAGTAGGTACCTATTAGTTGAAAGAAATAAGAATTGTTTAAGATAAATCCATGTTGTTATGATGTTCTTCTTTCTCAAGGATAGTAAAGCAAGCACACGTTATTCGAGTGTAAAATGTAAACCAATATTAATAGGTACTTCTTACTTATAATGTTTGATGTCTTGGTGAGTCGTGAGTGGCAAATCTGTACAGTTATCGTTTAGTATAGTAAAAATAAGACATGATTTACACCCGAAAATATTGTTCTTAATATATATTTTAATGAAATATTTATATGCTCAAAGTTCTAATATTACTCTTCATAGTTTTTTATTTTATGGGTTGTGATGATCAGTGTGTGGCGTGTGCTATGCACCTACGAATTATTGATATTATTTTAAACTCGTACGACACAAATGCACATTACACATGCATGTATTTCGGTACCTATTTGTATAACACGTCTCGCAGCCTTGTATCATACAAAATCTTGTATGATGTTCTTTATCATCATAAAACTAAATTATTTATTTATTAAATTTAAGGAAGTGGCCAAATCAATTACCTAACGATGACAAGTGGAGATGATGGAATAATAAAAGGGTAAGTACCTAATCACTATTGACTATAAGTAGGTAAGTACCTAGTTACTATTATTTATCATACAATGTGATATAGTTTATTATAGTATTAATGATAGAAAGTATATTTTTTCAACAATTAACATATTTATATCAAATTACAAATAAAATAGACGGTACCTATAGTATTGTGTTCAGTCTACATTAATTTCACTTTATTAATATATAATACATTATGCAACAAAAATCTTGACATTTTCAATCCTTAGATAAAATCAAAAATTCCATGTATTAATAACAACAAAATAATTTCAAAATGTTGTCAAAATATAAGCTTTAAAGCTTGTACAGTAGGTAGCTATGTTAATTAATTGGAAAATCAGTATCTCTAATTCAAAATATAATTCAGATGTTCTTTTGCAGTTTATTTTTAATTTAATATAATGTGACCAATAGTTTTAAATCATGGAAAAAATTTTCAAAAAACACTTAAGATTTATTTTTGATTTATTAAAAAAACTTTTTAAAAATTTGGTAATAGTTATTTTGTAATTATTTATTTATAATATGGAGTAAAAGATATTTCGAATGAATTTTGGTAAACTAATGTACTCAAAAATACAGCATATTATTGCTGTACAATTATATGGTTTTCAGTTTTTCACACTTAAATAACTATAAATACTAATCCACAATAGGTACTTAATAAAGAACACAGTAACACACTACTATAGTTGAAATTGTATGCGATATTTTTTATTTGTCTTCTAATATTGTTCAATCTATCCATCATGATTATTATACAATATATTATAATATATATTATATTATAACTATTGTAAACTATGCATAAGTCAATTTTATCTTTGGAACAAAATGTATGTGTCAATGGGAATATCTCGCACATTTTTTAATTATAGCTCTAATTTTATCACAAAAATTATTGTCCTATAAAAATTAATTGTGCATAGGTACCTAATAGTTTATTTTGGATATATTGAACAATATTATAAAACAAATAAAAAATATTACATACAGTTTCAACGAGAAGTGGTTTTTTTATTACCTACTGTATTAGCATTATAGTTTTAATGTGTGAAAAACTGAAAACCATATAATTTTACTGCAATATTATGCTGCATTTATGAAAATATAAGTTTCTTACATTCACTCAAAACATTTTTCCCCATATTATAAACAAATATATCTATATTACATGGCAATTTTATGAGTGTTAAAAAAAAACCATTAAAAGATTATAAGTGGTTTATTGAAATTTTTTTTCAAACAATAGTAAAAGCGAGGCTAACAGTATATTATAATAGGCACTTAAATTAAAAAAAACCTGCACTTGAATATAATATGCATTATATTTTAAACTAGGGCTACTGACTTTCCAATTAATTAACATACTGTATAAAGTATCTTCAGTCACAAAAACCTGAAAAAACCAATAACTACACGATATTATCATTTATCATTATTGCAAAATCAATACATTCGTCGCCCCGCTCAAAGTCTAAAGTAGTTTCACAGAACAAAACATAGGTATGTTTTTTTTTTAAATAATCTCAAATACGACAATATTACTTGAAAATATATGCCGTCAACCATAAAATATACTTTAATATACGACATTAATTATTCTTCTGTACGTTCTTCGTAGAAAATTTGTCCACATACCTACTATTCTAACCCCGTCAATGTAAGCATCCATTCAAATTAAATATATATTATAATACCTATATATGTAAAACCGCAGTGTAGATAAAAATTGAACAAGTTAGGAAAGCTCACTCTGAGAGCATACTAAATTCTCGGTTTCTAAATGTATTTTAATACAACACAATAAACTATAATTCCGTACACCTAACTATGTACACTGTCCAGTAATTATTACGGACAATAAATAATAAATATCTTAAATCTTAATATCAACAAACGTAACTATACAAATTATGTACTGGTAACTAACGGACGGACTGATACAGCGGGATATCAAGACGTGTTCTAAAATAAATATTTAAAAAATTTAGAATATGTATTTACATCATGGTAAAAACATAAGAATCTTCACTTGGATATAATATTATAGTATCATACATATTGTATCTATGTGACTGTTTGTGTATGTTTATATGAGAATCCTAGACAACCGAAGATTTAAAGATGATTCTAAAAACTATTGTTTTCATATTAGTAGGTAGGTATATGATTGCAATTTTTTTTATAAATATAAATACTAAATATGTATAACCGTCTGATATTAAACAGTGATAATCGATCTCGTGCATTATAACATTACTTGAAGTAGCTACCTACGTTAGTTGTTAATATGTTAGTAGTTATAATATTATAAGTCCGTTAAAATAAAGAATTCCAATGAAATAATCTGAAAATTCGACGGTTGTTTATATGGATACTACGATAATTGAGTACAAATTTGATTTATTTGATTTTGAAATATTACATAAATGTATCATTATATTATATACCCTAACTCAGGCTCTAGGTCAAAATCATGGGTATTACATGATAAAAAAAATTGTTCGTAGTTAGAAGTATATAGGTAACAGTTACAATCTTAAAATTGCGCTCCATTATACTTTTTTTCACAGTAATAAATAATAGCCCAATAGGTACATTATGTTTAGGACATTAAAGAGGTAAATTTTTTTTTTAAATATTATATTTACAATAACATTTACACGTTGAAAAATAAATAATTAAGTGATTATGAAAAAACAACCAAATAATACCTAATTATTTGTATTGTTTATCATAAGATTAAGCTATTGGGAGGAGGTGGTACCTTTTTTTAGCTTTTGGGGGAGGGGGCACCAAAAACATATTTCCCTGGTGTGGAGGCAGTTTTTAAAATCCATCCCTGAATTTACACGACATCACTGACATACATGAAAATCGTTTTATTCAGTAAGATCTGACAGATGAAACAATTTTGTTCTTATCAATAATATTCAATTTTTTTTATGTATTATACATATAGTAATTTATAGTCACTATACTACCTGAATGTAGTGCACACAATACTGAAAATAAAAGTTTATAATTTGATTTGAATTTTTTTGGAAAAATTCAAAATAGCCTATTTTTAAATTTGATTTTAATGACAATTTTGATGGTAAAAACATATTTTATATAAATCAAGTGGTTTATTTTTTCAAATTTTTAAAATATCAATATTTTTTTTAAAAAACTAATTTAGAACGTAATAACTTTTTTCTAAATATTATTTTCGAGAATTTCCTGTCATGAGTATATTCCTTAAATTATCCATATAGTTTTCACAATTTTTGTAATGCGTTTAAGTAGCATCGTTTTTTTTTTTTTTTGTCACGTCTTCCCATTACACTCTGTATAATACGTATATTTTATATAATATTTTGCTCGTTATTTCAGCGGCCCGGCGACTTCTTCGTGGACATGCAAGATCCATCCTTTGTTCAACGCCGTCACGTCGGCCGCGTGCGTGGTGATGACGTGGGGCTTGATGTATTTCTTCTTCGGCATGACCCCTGGCTCTGACCTGGCCTCGGTCGTGTTGCTCATCTCGTGCTCGTGGGCATGTGGCAAGATCGCAGACATGATGTACCTGCCGCCCCTGCTCGGCATGCTGCTTGCCGGAGTTGTCCTCCGCAATTCCGGTCACTACGACGTGGATCATAACGTCTTCCAGCCGCATATCATCAATTTAAGGTCCGATTTTGTTACAAGGCGACCTATAATAATATTATATTATATTATGCTATAATTCTCGATACATGCGTGCCTGCGCCAATACTTAACAGTGGCGTAATCAGGGAAACGCCATATGGGGAGGGGAATGGGGATCAACATTTTACCATAAGATAAAATGATATTACTAATAAAAAAAAATCGTTTAAGATAAATATAATTATACTCATTGGCGCAACTAGGGGGAGGGGGGTGCTTTGGGTCTTTAGCACCCCCTAAGTCAAAATTAGCACCCTTTGAAAAATCGTTAGGTGTTAGGTCTCATTGAATCACAAAAAAACCTGGAGCTTAAGCAACCCTTAGTTCAAATGTCTAGTTGCGCCAATGATTATACTTTATTCCGAGTAAAAACAATTACTATTTATATAAGTAATATTATGGAACTATATTAAAAATAATAGCATCGTTTATTGTAGTCGTCGTAATAATTTAGATTTATACTAGTCTTGGCTCTATAAAGCTTTGTATCCAGTAGATCTTTCCCCATCATGGCATCATGATTACGTCACTGACACTTACTCATATTGTTATGTGTGATGCAGCCATAAATAGCCTCATCCAACTCGTAGCATTTTCTTTTTTAAAAATCAGATATAGGTAGCTAATTTATATTAACTATTAAGAGATACGGTTTTTAGCGATGTATTATTTCAAAAAATATTAAATTATTTATTTACCTTTAAAAGAAATTTTATCATTATATGAAGGTACGTTGGTGAAACAAACTTATATTTTTCATTTCTTTATTTGAAGCAGAATACTAATTTAATGAAAATTATGATGTACAATTGTCACTAAAAGCATCGACAATTTGAGCAATAATTTTTTTTTTACAAGCATTTGCATTTTAATATTTAGAAAATATGAGTGAAGTAGTAATATATTGGACAATTATATTTATAATATCTACTCCATGAAATGCGTGGTACCTACTGTGGTATCTATGCAAGATTTTGAAATTTTTATGCATAAAAAATATATTCTTTTTGGGTCTTTGAAATTTTGAAATCAAAAACAATCAACATACTCTAAAACTATTTAAAAACATTGAAAAATCGCCTATTCAAATATTAGATTTTTATTTTCAAGTGTAGTTCGAAATAATGTCACGTTATAGTATAGTCTTTGTCGTCGTTATCCTAACTGGCCCGTCTCTGGTCGGGGTTGTATTGTTGCCATTGCAGAGAAGTGGCGCTCACTGTGTTGTTGGTGGCGTCTGGTCTCAGCCTTGACCCAGCCATGTTGAAAAAGCTCAGTCTCGTCGTCACACAACTGGCCATACTGCCGTGCATAACCGAAACGATTGCCGCAGCCGTGGTTACGCACTACCTACTTGGACTGCCGTGGATCTGGGGACTATTACTCGGGTAAAAACGCTCATTTATATAATATAATACTTATATGAGGCAGTAAGTCTTACTGATATGTTATTCGTATAATAATGCACACGTAAATAAACACGCGACTGTTGGCTGCTGTTTTTATTTGTGATGTTAATTTTTGCCAACAAAAAATCCAACCAACCTCAACTCTTCGGCCCACAGGTCCATTTTGAGTCCGGTGAGCTCGGCGGTTATCCTTCCAGCACTGTTGGATTTCAAACAAAAGGGTCTAGGCGAGGATAAAGGGATCATAACACTGGTGATGGCCGCATGCAGTTTCGACGACATATTTTGCATTTCCGCATTCGGAGTGTTTCTCAGTATCATATTTTCTGAGGGTATGACGTATATACATGCGTGCATTATTACTGCGTAGTGCGGGCTCGCTGGACAATCGTTGTTAATTTGGTGTTTGTTTGGTTTTTCCTTTCCATTCAGGTAGTTGGCAGACGAATGCCATGCGAGGACCCATAGAAGTAGCCATCGGAGTCTGTGTAGGCATCGTTTGGGGTATAATCACCGGTTTCATCCCGCACAAATGCGAAGTACGTATTACAGACTTACCGTATGGCGTATACTATACATATAATAACAACACACAAGTCCGGATTTGAGTAATCCGGTATCCCCAATACTTGCATAAAATTAAGTGTTGCAGGGGTAAAAGTAAACCTTATGTCGTTAGGGATGCTACTATGCGAGATATGCTATAGTGGATATTGTAAAAAAAGTGTTCAAATTTTATTTGTAGATTTTGATGTCAAAATAGTATGTTCACAGAAAACTGAAAAATTATTTTTAATAAAATTCAGTTTTTTTTTTTTATTAATTTTAATTTATTTAGTTTTTAGTTGTCATTACATTTATATTCAATTGTAAGAATTTTTAATGATTTTTTAACAACAAAAAATTATGGACGATTACTTTGCATAATTTTAAGTTGCCCCTGTCTCTTCTGAATCTGGGCTTGAATCAATAATACAGACCATTTTCAACGTGACGATGATACTATACATTTATTTTTATTTGAATACATTATAAAATATAAAATTAGCGTATATGATTCGTATAAGTACTATACAATGTTTTGTTTACAGACAAGTCTGACCCTGAAACGGACGTACATAATAACGGCCGGAGGAGTATTGCTCACGTTTGGGTCAAAAATGATCGACTTACCGGGAGCCGGTCCTCTGGCGATCATGACGGCGGCGTTTGTCTCGGCAATCTGCTGGAAAAAAAACGATTGTTTTAGCGTGAGTGATGAGATAATTTAAACTCAAGGGGGTTCAGCATCGGGAAAAATTTAACGGTCTCGTTTAATACATTAATGATAATTTCTAAATCAATCTGACATTCGACGNGGGGGGGGGGGGGCAAGATTGATTAAATGTACATTTTATAATGATAATAATAATAAAAATGTCTTATCGTCGTAGGATAACGTGGAAATGGCGACGAACAACGTGTGGGACTTTTTGGAGCCTTTGCTGTTCGCCTCGATCGGCACGGAAATCGACTTGAGCAGCATAAGACCGACGTTAATCACGTCGGCGACCGTCCTGTTGATCATCACGTCATTGGTGAGTGCTCGGAAAAGTTTTTAATATATGCATTTACTGGGGTTACCGACAATTTTCGATCAATTTTTCTTCAAGTTCGTGCGAATGTGTCGAGTAATAAATTTTATGTATAGTGGACCGCGATGACGTGACTGCATGTCAGCGCAGCATTTATTTTCCTTCTCGAGCCCACGCACTACTCACTAGTGTAAAATCATTTTAGATTTTTGCGTAATCTTGGAGTAAAATTATTATAGTATAATATTTTCGAGAGTTTGACCTTTTTGTTTCAAAACCATTTAACATCCATTACAATTTACAAATGAAAAATCCATAACTCGTGACACTACTAGAACGACATTAAAATATAATATAATATTATAGGTATGCCGCATACTAACTCACATTTTTTCGATTAATCTGTTTAATGTTATATTAATCACTGTCGTCTACTATACGCGATTAATTGTTATCGATGCTTATTTCATACGGCCACAGGCCACTGAATACAAATTAAAAAAAAAAAAAACAATGGATCAAATGTTTTTGATACCTAGTATCTAGTAGGGACTCGATGACTCGTTAATTCGTAGCAATATTGAAGACTGTACCTATAATATTATATGAATTATTAATACATTATGTGTCTATATTGTCATTATTTTATAATTTTATAATATCTATAATATAATGGTTGTATGTTTAACACATTTAAATTTTAATAGTTACATCGGTTGATATTATTTTATTATTATTTTCATTTCTTTCAGGTAAGAGTGGCCACTTGTTTCTTCGTCCTAAAGGATACAAATTTCAATTTACGCGAGAAAATATTTGTTAATATTGCGTGGTTACCAAAAGCAACAGTTCAAGTAAGATATTATAGTTATACGACCTACCTAACTACATAGTTGTTTGAAATTCATCTACGATCAATGATTACGAAATAATAATAATATTAGGAATAACAAAAATATGCCCTAAATTATTAACTTTTTTAGATACGGTCCTCAGTTATTAACAATGCACTAACTTAATTTTTGAAAGATAATAATTCTCTATTAAGGCAATACTACTTTGACAAATAATAATTTTACGTATGATTTATTTTGAACAGGCAGCGATTGGGCCAATCGCATTGGATATGGCACGCAGTCGTGATGAACGCTTAATCCCATATGCATCTGATGTATTGGCTATCAGTGTGTTAGCAATATTGATCACTGCACCGATAGGAGCAATTGCCATGACACTACGAGGAGAATACTTGTTGAAGAAATATTGATTAATTATTATTTATACCGAACAGAGAATCTTGTTTAAACAATGAAATTAATAATTGATCAATATTAATTTGTTCTATTATTAATGCTAGTCAAATTTTCATTGTTGATACTTAAATACATAAAACTAGTTTCTTGGTTTTTTTTATTTTTTTAACCGGTTCTAGATTTCAATTTTTTGCATTTATTATAAATTATTATCTTTAAGGTTAATATTTTATACATATAATGCAAAACAATTAATTCACAAAATATTCCTTATGTCCTCTCATAAATATCCACTCTTCTTTAAAAACAATTTTTTCTTTCATATCAATCAAAACCAGTTATAGTAGTTCAGTTAAGATTTAGGCTTATAAAAAGTTTTCTTTAAAAGTTAAAATATAAACTAAGGATTTCTATTAAAACCATATAATATTTTTCATATCAATCAAATTATAAATATTTAAAAATAACAAAAAAAGTTTTTACCTCTATTTTTAATTATAAGAAAATATTGTGGTAGTAAATGAAAATAAAAGTTGTAAATATAGAAGTAATAACTAATAATACTTATATTAGTAGATTAACATAAATATACTACCTAACCAACCATATAACCATAGTAGATATTTGAAAAACTCAAAATTGTTATTTGATGTATTACATCACACTTAAAAATTTAAATACAATATAGTTGACTACCTATAGGTACTTATAAAATAATTGTCAGTCCTCAATTCTTAGGCTTATTAATAACACTATGATTTTAGTCTTTTCAAAGACATTAAAATATTTCTAATAAACATATTTTACTCAAATTAATTTTGATTTAGGTATAACATTTTTATACTTTCAAAATTCGACAAAGATCTGTTTAAGACTCATTGATCTCTTTCCGTCTATTGATATTTGTTTCCTTACTATATCAGATGCATTTTAATTTTAATCTTAATTTTATGCTTTATTTATTTATAATATTTAATACAATAATTTTTAGACAACAATTTGAAAAATAAAAATAGAAGTTCTCATATTTATGATTGAAAAGTTGATTTTAAGATTATAAAACACCTCAAATAAATTCCATTTTTTTTTTATACAATAATAATAACAAAGTTATATCTAATTTACTTTAACAACATATATTTTATTTGTGTTATAGAAATGCTATATAACCGTGCTAAGTTTCAGGAAATTTAATTATAAAACAGTACACAGAGTGATACTATTGGATTTATCCTCTAACCATGTTTATTTATATTTAAGTATTTCATTATTTGTGCTTGTTACTCCGAGAGTGTAGAATGTATAATTATGATTGTAAATTAAATAAAAAAATACAAATATATATAAATATATGAGTACATATTAATAATAACTTTATTTAAATGTTTTATGTTCGTTTAATAATTTGTATTTGTAATTAATATGTACACTAAGAGTTATTCCAATAACCTAAACTTATTTTTTTTTAAGAAGTAACAAACCTTTTTTTTAGCAATTAAAATCCATATTTAGCTTGTGTTTGCTTCCTGGTCATTCTATTTTCAGCCCACATATTTTTAAGTTTCAACTCATTGGCTTTAGCCTGTAAACATTTATAAATTATATTAATATTTAATTTAGAATGGGACAATGGGTAATATATACTTAATGTAATTTACACCATTTTTTTTTTCATCATTACCTGTTGAGCTAAATATGTTATCTGGTGTTTGCGTTTTGATTGTCCACTTATATTAATATCACTACTGATATTTTTACTTTCAGCATATTCCTCTGTTATGTTCTTTTGTAACCACTGTTGAGACTCTTCCATCACTTGACGCATATCCACATTTATTACGTCAACTTGTTTTATTTGAGTCTTGCTAGGGTCACTAAGTTGTTTTAGCTGTAATAAAAAATTAAATTAAACGTAATATGTTTACAGAAATGCTTATTTCAATATTTATAAGAATTTTATAATCATTAAACATACAGCATTTGAGTCGAGAATTAGTTTTGTTTCATCCTCTTCATAAAGGTCGGATTTGTTGGGTTCAGAACAATACACTGGTCCATAAACTCTGTCCTCTTCAATTATAGTTGTATTAGTTTGTATTTCAGGTAAATCAAACCCAGCAATAGGCTCTACATCAAGTACTTCATTTATTTTGTTCAATCCTAAGAAATCGCCATCTCCTTGATCATCATCATCAGCTTCATCTTCAACTTCAATTGGTTTAGTATCAAAACACTTAATTTCTAATGTTTGGGGTTTAGGATTTTCTTTAACATTTTTAACATTCCTCATTGTCGCTCTGGGAACCATTGATATAGTAGTTGAAGCTTTGCTCGTTTTTTTATTTTTGGGATCAGGCAACATGGAGAATAAGCCGCATCCGCTCTGTGAAACCATAAAACAAATTTAAATAGAATTTGAAAATGAAATAGTGTAAGACTAATTCATTACAATATTATAGTGGACGTTGTAAAAATATTGAAACATACAATATTTTACTTCGATAATTTCAAATTTTAGTAAAGCAATGACTTTTTGCGAAGGTTTGCAACATTTTTACAATTTATTTTATTCAAAAGAATACCTATTAGAAACTAAATGTATTAGCATAAAAAATATGAAACAATATCTTTTTATTATTTTTTAGAGGTTATCCTTACATAATTTAAAAGCTAGAGTATGAATTGGATAATATTTAAATATTTATATGTAAAATATATGTATTTTATCATAGATATAAAAAAAATAAGATGTTACAATGAAAAATTAAATTAAAATTAAAATAGGTGCCGAGAATATGTTTATCAGGAATATATGATTTCAAAAATTCAGAATTAATATGTAATTATTAAAACTATTACCAACAAAAATATGCATTATATGTATAATTGTTGAGATTTAAAGTTTTAGATATTACTTCTTGTAATCATGTAATACATAAGCAATTTAAACTTACATTTGAAGGTTTGATAATTTTACATTTTGGTTGATAATCGTCATCTTCATCGTAAAACTACAAAAATTAAAGATTAATTATAATCATATCAACTAGTTTAGTGAAATTTTAAAACAAGAATAGGTACTTCATTTAATGAAGGAATTATTATTTTGACTTTTCCTCCGGTTTTAGGTTTAGGTAATGTGGGGAATAAAGGGATTTCTTTTTTCTCTTGAACGCTATTGACAGTTGGAAGTTTTGTTTGTACCACTGGTTTTTCTTTGTCAACTGAATCATAATCATCTATTGTTTTTGAGTTTTCAATAGATTTGGGTTTAGGCAGCGTTAAAAATGGTTTACTACCAATTGTTTTTGTTGTTACTTTTACAACATTGGGTGATGGCACTATTACTTCACCATTATCTTCATCCGAATCGCAATCACTGTCTCCGTATGCCACAAGTGACATTATACTAGCAAATTAAAACCATATAAATATAATAAACCATACAATGTTTATTTTAACTCAAAACAAAAACTCAAATAGGTACTTACTTAATTTTACGTCCACTTTTAAGTTTCGAAAAATTGTAGATATTATATTTTAAGTTGTTGAGGTTTTATGACTTGGTAATTATTATGACGTAACCTAAATTCCAAGTACTATTTTCATTGATTAAATAGGTGTTGAATATTTGATATTTGATATTTTATTACCGTTACTTTAAATTTTAATCATAAAGCTTTTTAAATTCTGTGTTTCACTGATTTTCACTTTTTATTTTTCTAAAACTAAAAACTAAAAAGTGATTGTAAAAAAATAACATTGATAATTGAGTTAATTCAGTGTCACCAATTATATTCTAACCTAAAGATAATAAATGTTCACTCTTATCTTTAATACTGTTATCATTTATCAAAAATTGATAAGCTCTTGATTTAAATTTAAATTTTAAAACTCAAATAGTAATTAGGACCTTAGATAGTTAGATCATATACCTACTTATACATAAGACATAAGTCTTTAGTTTAGTCTTAATTCTTAAGAGGACGTGATACCCGCATGTGTTGTCTACGTCTTACAAGTGCGTAACATACCAAATTCTACCCAAAGCAGAACACGTGTAGCTTCGTTAGTTTAAAAAATAGAGTTAATTGACCTCTTATAAAATCTAAAGGTAAGATTATTATCTAGAAAATCTCATGAGCTTTTTATTATATTTTGATTTCAAAGCGAGCTATGAGTATTTTAAAATTGTAAATTGTTTGTACATTTTTAAGTACTTATAACTCGCTTAAAAATTAAAATATAATAAAAAGCTCGTGAGGTTGTCTAGATAATAATCTTACCTTTAGATTTTATAAGATTTGAATTCACTCTAATTTTTAAACTAACGGAGCTACACGTGTTCTGCTTTGCTTAAAATTTGCTACGAAGATGCACTTGCAAGACGGAGACAACACATGTGGGTATCACGTCCTCTTAAGGACTCATATTTTAAATTATTCCGATTTTTATACCATTTAAGAAGTCGAAGTGTCCCACGGGACTTTGGCGATACAGACCAACTTATTTTTTTCAAATGAGAACCACAATTTTTACAGAACCTAATTGTTAGGCTCAAGATTTTATTTTTAAAGTTTATACGCATCTAAATCAACATTTTAACACGTATAGTTTCTTAGTTATTAAAAGCCAGAACCTAAGGATAGAAGGTATTACAAATCGTGTTACAAAAATAAAAAATATATATCATCTTGGATTTAGCGTTTATTATACTCGGACCATTTTTACAAATTATAAAATGTAAATGTTGATACATAAAAGTTAAAACTATTAATTAGGTACTAAAATACTCAAATCATCATAGATCCCATAAATACACCCCTAATAGGATAATAATAATATAGTACACACAGTTAAATTAATAATAACTCATAAACTAGTACCTAGTTAATTAGTCTAATTTACAACATTTTTTCATGGTCGAACAATAATAAATCAGTAAAGTAATCTGAATATTTGTGTTGAATAAATAAATAAATAAATAAATAAATAAATGATTTAGTCACTTAAAAATAAATACATATTGCCATATTTTAATATTTATACATCAAAACATTATTGTCTTCATAACATATCTATATTTAAAATAATCTTATACAATATTTAGATTTATTGGTTTAATAAATGTCATATCTTTTATAATACCTATATTTACAAAATATATTCCATACTACCTACATTATACACTATAGTCACATAACCTAAAATATACTTAACACTTATTTGTATTTGTACAATTAGTAATATCCATGTTTTCTTTGTCTCTCACAAATTTGTGCAAAATCCTATACAAACGAAGTCGCTTAAAGTCAACGTGTCGAGCCCTACCTCAAAATAAAATATAGGTACTAAATGTGTTTCAGTAATCAGTGGAGACGTGAAGTACCCAGAATTTTAATATTTGGAGGATGGGCTAATAATACTAGTTATGGGGGGGGGAGGTTTAACTATACAGAATTTCAAATAAGTTTGATATGCCGATGCAGTGGGTAAATTACATTTTAGACTTTTGTAGCAACTTTCATACAAATTGCAATAGTTATAATAAATGGTTACCCATGTATTTGGGTCTTACGTAATACGTTCACAGAACACTAAAAGCATGTTTAAATTTTCCTGAAATTTCGGAGAGTGCTGCAAAATTAGATATTCTTAAATCTTAATTACAATAATTCAAATCAATCTAAGTTTATCTTGTACGTGTTATAATCAAGGTACCATATTGTTATAATATTACAACGATGAAAAACCATAATATTTAGTGAAATTAATAATAATTTGAAACATACCTAGGTACTCGACTTTACTTTAAATACGACCAGTCATGTTTATATTTGACAAAAAAAATGTAGTTTCTATTACTAATTTTAGTGTTTTCAAACATAATATTATAATATTCCATTAACACAAAACCAGTCATTACCGTTACCTACTAGTTGTAAAAAAACACTAAATTGGTCTGAAGTCAATTTACCAAAAGTAATGCATATAATTATAGCATCTGTTATAGTATATTATAATTTCTAACACTCGTATCAAAATTGAAAAAAATTGGTACCTATATAATATTTTTGCATGACAATTCTATGTACAAAATTATTTGTTTATTTCTTTAGTTTAAATATGTTGTTTTGAATATGTATCGTTCATGTCGACCGGCATGGCAGTCGGTAGACAAACCTACCGGCTATACCTACTGGCTATTATTATAATAATAATAAATAATTAAAAAGTTGATCTAAAAATATACATCTTCAGAACGAGAAAGTAAGTGAAACATACCAATCGGGATAATAGTAGATACTAATCAGATGTAAAATACATTATGCTAACAACGCAGTTATAAGAAATCTTGTTTTAAATATAGGTACTAAGTATAGGTACCTATAGGTATGCAATAGTAGGTGCTTCCTTGCGATTAAAATTTCGCACCTATTCGATTTCACGGTGGGAGTAAAATTTTAATACTAAATATTATACATAACACAGTGGGCGGCATTGTATACCCCAATATGTAGTTGGTGGACAATTTTTTTACAGTGTCGTTAGAAGATGTGCCGAATAATTAGTCGGCAGAATACGTTTCACTTCATTTAAATTTTAATGTGAGTTTTATACGACAGTAAAGTATAGTAACATACCTACTGCAGTGATGCGCTTAAAAGAAAAAAGAAAACGAAAAATTAACGACGACGACTTTTAACTCCCCTCCTCCTCCTCCTCCTCTCGATGTAGACTAATCTCAAATTGGGTAGGTATACATCTCTATTATGCTAAGTTGTATTTTACGTCATGAACTCAAAATCATGAATGTCTTCTTGTACGGCTATGTGCCTGTAGATGTTGAGCATGGCTCCGAAGACGTCTTTGGGTTGTGACCCTCCGCCGCTGCCGTTGCCGGTAATGTAATTGAACATGCCCGACAGCAAGCCACCGAAAGCGGTCACCATGTCGGGTACGTTGAACGTGACCGGGAAAACGGGAACGGCTTCGACAAAGTTGCCGATCGCCGAGTAGAAAATTCTAGCCAATTCTGGTCCGTCTGTCCTGTTTGAAAACATTAAAAAAAAAATTAAATAATAATAGTAAACTCGTGTAATTTTTTTTGAACATAAATACTTTCAGCCAAAATAATTATTTTACACAAAAATTGACGAGTAGGAAGCACCTACTTAAAATAATTAGTTTTGAACCAATGGTTTTTATATTTATATTAATTTTTAACAGTTAGATGATGAGCGGAGTCATAGTAGTGCACAGTATACTATTAATCCCCCCCCAAATATGAACTGACCAACATTCCTACCCCGGAATAGATATTATAGCTGAAAATCTAACCATTTTTACTGCTCCAAAATTTAATAAATTTAATAACAATTAACAGATACAAAAAAAATATACACATCATCATTGTAAAATAAATTATACGTCTAAAACAATATAAAAAATATTGCTTCGATGTATTTTTTGTACATTAATATTTTCATGCAAATAATATCCTGCTTTAGAAGATAAATAATATATAGCAAACTAAATATGGGTTGTAATTAAAAAAGTTTAAAATACACTTAAATAAAAAATAAATTGACTATTGAAAAAATATGTATAGTTTTTATGCACATTGTACATACTTAGGTATACAAGTATAAAAAAAAAAGACACTACAATTGATTAGTACTCACTATTTTTCTGTTTAAAGTTTTCTACTATATAATAATTGTATTATAAGAATAATATTACATTTACGTAGTCATTCTTATTTGGTATTTTTATTATTGACCAATCAGATCCACTGCATTGTGTATGATGTATAGGTACATAATAATATAATATAATTTATGTCTTATAAATATAATTATTTTAAATATTTTTAATTACGCTGTCTCTTTCAAATCTTTCATCGGTACTGCCGGAATCATTCCAGTGTCTCTCAACATAGCCGAAATTCCCGCATTCGTTTGCAATATGTTCAGGCAAAATAACGTGAAAATCACCAACTGAAAATAAAAGTAGTATTTTAAATAACACGTTAAAAAAAATGTCAAAAATGTAGAAGTGTGCGTATGCACCACCTTTTATTTTCAAAAGTTAAAATGTGATAAGTTTCTGGTATAGAAATCTCTTTCATGGTTGGCGAGCTCAGTCAAAAACTAATTTATTTGATTATTCTTTAAGATTCCGTCTTCTCTCTTCCATTTGTAGGACCTTGTATATACTATTTCGTTCTAATTTGAAATAGGTTAACAGGTAGTTATGTTTTTAATGATGACCAGTACGATAGTATAATATGGATGAGGATGTAGGTACAAGGCATACCTATAATAATTATTGATAGATAGAACATAGTAATAGGTCTAGGGTGTGATACTATGAATTATGATGAGTTACAGGCTATTTAGCAACAGTAATAACAGTAATAAATAATAAAACCGTAACACCAATAAATAAAAAACCAATACTATAACATGTGTGTACCTATTAATATAATATCGTAGTGATATTGTCTTTTTATTAGCATGCTAACGTTTTGTTCAAACTATTCATCGACTGTAATTATTATGTGTCATTACACGATATAATATTCATGTGTTCTATTTTATTATTAGGTATGATGGTAAATAATTTAACATATTTACATATCGTGTTTATTAAATAATTTTCTAACCAGTTTCAGTTAAAATATCCTGTGAAAAAATTATTTTTAAACCAAAGATTATACTGTAAACAACACACAGTTGTAAATTTAATAAGTTCACTTAGAAGCTATAATCTAGTTTTCAATAAAAATACATTTATGTAGGTATAACATTACATTTTATAAAATTAAATTATATTTCAACGGAGACGTGTTTTGTTGAAACAATTTATATACAACACTATCCAAACACATTGAAATAACATAAACAATTTCAAATATTTTAATTAATGAATACTATTTTTATAACGATAAATGTTAAATTTGCATAGTTATTTCAAACATATACCTACGTTACAATACCTATAATAATTATCCGAGCGTGTAAAGAAGATTCGTTTTTAAAATGAGTTTTAAATATCGCCATAGGCTTAATGATTCTAACGTTATTTCGTGTAGCTGAACATATTATAATACATCTCGTTAACGTGATTTATTATCATTGATAAAAGCGATGGTCAAAATATAATATTCATTTCTACAGATGCTTCTATATAACCCATACTAGCACGGGAAATAGAACCGGTTTTCGTGCATCATCGTTTGATTCTGTTTAAGTGGAAAATCCTAGAAAGTGGAAATGTCACGACGACGAAGACTACGAATAGTAAGTAGCAACGTCTTATGTGTTAACTACGCACATACGATTGTCCGTGGCTGCGATCACGACTTAATAATAATTTAAGTAGAATATATCCTTACACAGGAGTTTTTTCCATACGAGAAAAATGGCCGTATTGCTCTTTGAACTACTTGCCGAGTATTTTGTTCTCATTAAGGTCAATTAAATTCTAAAACTGGTTTGTTAATATTGTTTACCGGGTTAAGATTATAATATTATGCACGCCATTTAATATTTTATTAGCGAATGTTAAATTATTGTCAAAACGCTATAGCTAGTGTTATCAAAATTATTATTTATATTCCTGTACCGAAGTCGATAGTAATAATACAACTATCTACAGCCGTGATTGAAAGTATACCTACATTTCAAGATAAATCCTCACTCGATGTAACATGATAATATTTAAGCTTTTACTTTTCAATAATAATTATCGTATAATATAAGACGGATTGTAGGTAGGTATTACAATTAATTGATGTTATATTAGTATATTTTATTAATATACCAATTCGTGTCCGGCTTTCGTTAGTGTCTACCTAGTGTCCTAGTATAGTTTTATTACTTCAATCAAACGTCTTCGTTTATATCCTCTATAATATTATATTCAACGACGATTTATTATTATTATAAATACCATTCATGGTTATTAGGCCATTGCCATGAGAGTAAAATTGTTTATGTTCACCAATATTTGTTTACGATCTCTGTATTTACAATCAATCTAGTCTACAACTGATCTCTTATAATATTTTTTATTCACACATATGATGTGCTTTCATCGAATTCATAATAATATAACACCTATACATAATAAAACGAAAATACCGGATCTATTTTGTAGGTATTTACCATTTCCATTACATTCAGAAACCAGTTTAAATTAAATTAAACGTAATAAAATACAATATAGTATTATTATTTTATGGTATAATGTAAAACCCAAAAACACTATTTTAGTAGGAATTCATCGTTTCGACAAATATTTTCTGTTCGGCTTTTGAGTGTTTAAGCTTTAATCGATGAATAATTAATTTTACAATTTGAATGATTATAAGTAGGTACACGTTTTATTGCTAATTTTTGATTTTCCAATTTAGATTGAAGTAGGCAGCCATCACAAATATAATATATCGATTGGAATAACCAATAGCACGGTTGAAAAAATAGCTAAAAAATAATATTTTCTTTATACAAAATATATTTTTTATAATATTTAAGTATCAATATCACACAACTGTATTGTGTTAATGTATTATAAGAATAAATTAATGCCTAGGGAATTAGAGAGGTAGCTTGAGATTGTAATGATATAAGTACCTATGTAATGTCACAAACATTAAAAAGGTTTAACGTAACGTATTGTATTGAGGATAGTTTTTCTTTCATCATAATAAAATATTATTAGTGTAAACACATTGATATACTTAATTCTTGATTTATTGATGGTTAAATTAAAAAATATATTTAGAAATAATTTAAATAGGTTAGGTAGTTAGCCTACTTGTACCTGTAATTGTTATAGGTATTAGTACATTATTATATAAGCAAGATATTATATCAAAAGTTGTGTGAAAATTGAAATTAAATACAAAGTTTGATGTATCATATTTTGTTATGTTTGTAAATGATCATTACCTATATTATTTTTTTAAATGAACTTAATATTGTCGGTCAATATTTTGTTTGGATAACGTTTAAAAAAAATATTTCCCAATATGAATTATCTTTATCGATTTAGTTATCGACAATCGTACGGTTAGAAACTTAACCATATTACGTAGATTCTAGGTTGCACGAAGAATTAAAAATCAGTAAGTACCTACGTGTTCATGTATTGCGATGATCGTTATTTCGTATCCTAGTCCGATACTCGATACATCGAGTAATTATTAAGCAATATCTATAGATATTTATCTACATAATTTAATTTATTTTTCTTACTACGTCTACGTACCTACATCTTTTATTTTTCAAATAAGTTATATTTTTATTAGGGATATGTATATTTAATATTTATAAATATCACTGTGTATAACGTGTGTTTATGTGTCCTTAAAATACTACTTAAATTTAAATAGTAACTATGTAAAAATTCTGGTGTGGTAACAAAGTAATTAAAGTACCTATACTATGACAAGTAAATAATGAGATTCATTTTGTGTGGTAAATGTTTTATTTCATGATGTAAAGTTGAAGTGACCATTTCATGAAATGGACAACTTTTCATGAAAAGATAGATTTCACGAAGTAGGTATGACACTTATTTTATAAATAGTTAATGAGTTATAACTTACAAGTTACAAGTATTTTAAGTTTAGACGAGTGGAGTATAGTTGCATAGGTAATAAAAGTACCTCTCAAAATGTTGGTCCATAAGTCTGCTTATCTAAACTTTAGATACTATAATAATTAATAGTATAACTAATTAACTAATATAACACGTCCGAATTTATATTTCAAGACAGTCGGTGTAATATTTTGGAATTTCTGCTTTGAAATATGAAATTAAAATACATGTTGTCATTTAAAAAAGTAAAAATCTTGAAAATTATAACTATCAAAATTGGTGGTAAAAATTAAACTTTTTACATATCGTGTAAAACTAGAAAATTGTTTTTATGAGATATAATAATTTATTCATAGTATAGTCCTCCTCTCAGTTGGAAATTTCTATTTACATCATTGCGTAGGCAGAACACAACGTAAATATTTCGTTTTATTAATTGTTTTCTATATCCTTACGGCAAATAAGAATTTTATCAGACAGAAAAATCAAGATTCGTGATGAATCTTCTTTACTGCTTATAGTCAATAATCTCATGTAAATATCTCTTAATATTTTATTAAATATCTATAAAATGAATATAAATAACAATTCAAACAATCAATTGATCACACATTGATGTGTTGTATTTTATCTTGTAACTGTTGAGGAACGCCTCCGTATTCCGCTTTCCACTATTGAAAGTTGTTTAAATATTTTGGTATCGGTCATATAGAATTAAGGCTTAATGCATTTACAACTTACAAATAATAATCAGTTCATTTTATTTAAGAATAAAATTAATCCTGTTTTAAATGTATTTATGTGTATAAAAATTTGAAGAAACCAGATTCATAAAAAACTTGATATTTTCTCCGTTGCATGGAAAAACAATAATATGCTTTACGGATCTTAAAAAAAAAAAACACTTAATTAAAAAAAAACGAGAGGTGGCTATGGTGGCAACGTATTCATCATATTATACTATTATGCCAGAGGCACACCTAGGTCCTCTAACGCGAAATCGGTCAGAAATAAAGTTGTATCCAGCCCAAAAATATATCCATGTTAAAATGACACCAATATAATATGGTAGCTACTTATAACATAATAATAATAATCATCGTAAGAAGAGCCAAAATAATTTTTAAATTACATCGTTTCTAGAAAAATCGAATTTGAATGTTTCGTGAGAATTTTAAGTACCTGCAGTGATTTCTTTTTGAATTAAATAAGATTACAAAATGTATTTTGTCAAAAACAGGCTTCCATATTATATTTTCTCGTAATTTTACTTTAGTTTTTTCCATCTATTTTGTAAACAACTGGCAATTTTTCTACTTTTGACCAGACCTCCCGGGGGGCACCAAAGTAGCAACTAGATTAAAGAATTTTTTCATGGTCGAAAATGTGATGACGGACACAAATAACTCGTATACATTATAAGTATAGTATGCTACTATGGATTAAATTATTTCCTCTGCGAGGGAAATTGAGCAATAAAAGTTATGATTTTGGTTATAGTGCAGTGGAAAAATATCTTTAGTAGCGTGCTACATTTTGTGAGGAATTTAATTTAATTAAAATTTTTTTTTATTGTTGATATCTGTTTCTATGGCGATCAACAAAGTGTTACAAAAATTGGTAAGGAAAAAAAAATTTACCCAGCCCAAAAACATATCTATGTTAAAAATATAAACAATAAATAGACTAAATAATAATAAACAAATTCAATTAATTTAGCATCTCCTCATAAGACTGTTAATATGTTTTTATTTCTCCTGCTAGGGCGCTAGCTAATATTAAAAGCATTCATTTACGGTTTAATTATTCACAATATTATGTTGTATACTTGTATCTCCGTATTATTAATTAGTTAAAATGTATAGTAATATTGTAGATTGCTCAGGGCTATATTATCGTGGTTTCTCAAGGGAATTTTATTTCATCTCTCGAGACACTCGGAGACTTATGATGGATTTACTTCCAATGTCACAACTTGTGTTCGTCTCATGGTCTAGGAGAAAGTTTTGCATCATTGGAATTCAAAACGAAAAAAAATTGAATGACACTGTTAATTGTGTTTCAGACCCTTGCCGTGCTTCCTATTTTATTTGCATAGGTAAATGTAAATATTTTCAGAAGTGATCATAATGAATGGCATGTAAAGTAGGTACAAAATAATATTAAAGCACTGTAGAATCGCTCGGAGTATTGACATCACTGTACTTACTAAATGTATGAAATACTACAATTACTAGATAAACAATTATTTTAGACTCCCGTTAGATATATTTATTGTCAACACTTATTTTGCATACCTATTGTTAACACATTATCTCGCACCTATACCGGAAAGGGCAGGCCAACGTCGGCCGGGCCAGTTAGCTATAACTAATTATAATATATTATAATCAACATTTAAAGATTCATAGTAGTATAATGCACAATTATATGGATTGAAATTTACAATCCCAACTATCTGTCTAACTGTCTTACTTAGAAGACAAATACAATTATTATTGTGGGTACAACGACCTAATCCAGAATACAACTATGGATTATAATAGTTATAAACAGTTATGTATATTTATTCATGAATCTTGATTGTTATTTGATTTTTAACATATTTCCTTAAAATGTTCGTTTATTTATTAGGCATTTATGCTTGACTTTTTTCGCATTTAGATATACCTAAATGCTTTTTACCTTGTTTGTTTACGCATCTAAATTTTGTGTTTTAGAATTTTAGTTGTAAAAACTCATAATTTTTATAGTTAAAATCTGAATTATTCGTAACTTAAAGAAATAAATTAATAACTAAAAAAAAAATATAAATATAGGCAATATTTCAATTAATATTTACTTTATTAATTATACATGGTATAGTTAATACTTCTATATATTGCATCAATAAAAGCTTAAACACACTTGTACACTTAAATTCAATTTTATTGTATAGATAATGCAAAAATATGGAAGGTAGATGTAGCACAATATTTAATATATAGGTTAGGTGTTTTCGAAAATATTCTTGTTTTAAACTTTATAATTTAAGTTTTAAGTATCTAACGCGGAAAATAACATTTTAAAATAAAATAATTGTTATTGTACTTTTCAATATGATTCATAGTTTTTTGTATAATATGAATAACTATGACTAATTTGTGAATATTAAATAATAATTATTTTGTGTTGACTTATCTATATAAATTATCATATTCCAAAAAATAATATTCAGAATGTACGTTTTACAATTTGTAGGTATGTATTTAGAATTACTTCAATTTCAATAGATATTACGAAAAAAATATCATAGGTACATTATTTTAAATTTGTATCAATAATTATAATGTATTATAATTATGTTATTATATATTTATTATCTGTTAAAAGTAAATATATTACCTACATAATTAAAAATTCATTAAATATCGATGTGAGGTAATAGTAGGTAGGTATATAAAAGAAAAATATTACTTACACAATAGTAAAGTTTGTTTATCCGGTGTCCGTTCATGTTGTTTTTTTATGATTTTAATTAATTTTGTTTTATTTACGTTTAATTTTAGTAATTATTTTTAAATATTCCCTGGAAGACGTGAACAATAACTAAAACATATATTCAGATTTGTTTCAATTTATTACAATATTTCATAGCAGACGCTGTATCACGATCGCACGAGAGTCGCGTGTAGACTGAAAGGACTTTCTTTTTCAAATATATTCAACGTGGAGATTACAGCTATCGCCAGAGCAGGTTTCAGAAAAGGGTAGTCGTATGTACGTCGAACACAAATATAAAATAAATACCTATTATTTCAAAACAAAAATAATTATTCAGTATTTTCATCATTACAGGGAACAATCATAGTACTATATGACTTTAGAAAATTCCAATGTAAATCCGAAATCGCATTTGACACATATATAAACGTATGACGTTAATTTATTATATACTAAATTGTTATTGGTACCTACATGGCGTTAGTGAAATCGTCACGTTTTTACCGATATTGACATAGGTAATAGATGTTTATATAGTATGAAAATAAATATAAATAATTAAAAATTAAAAATAGATTTAACTCGTTATAAAATAAGAAATTATCATTGGGTATTCATGTATGTTACCAACACGTTCGTATAAAAAATTTGTTTTTGTCTTACATTATAATAAAATTTCAGATATTCATCACTCGTCAGGATGAAAAGCTGCGTACAGACGGGGGAATAGTAACTGTTTTAAACGTAAGATAGGCGGCTTGGGTCTTCGGGTGGTTTCTTCGTAAGGCAACTGAGTATTCGGTATGTAATATGCGGGAGCCGGTGGATTATAAACTGCAGGCGGATTATAAACAGGTGGGTTATGGGGTGGTAATGTTGTGGGTTGTTTGTAAAAATAAAGAACGGTAGAACCAAGAGCGGGCTGAGCTACTAAGTTCAGTGGAGGAGCTTCAGTAGGTCCATATCCAGATATAGGTTTAGGATCACTTGCTGTTGAAATTTGTTTTGGAGGACAAGGTGGTTTTTGAGTTGTTGCTTCCGGGCACTTAGGTTTAGGAGTGGTCACTTCTGGACAGTTAGGTTTTGGAGTGGTTACTTCCGGACAGTTGGGTTTCGGAGTTGTGACTTCTGGGCACTTTGGTCTTGGAGTGGTTACTTCCGGACAGTTAGGCTTAGGAGTGGTCACTTCCTGACAGTTAGGTTTCGGAGTTGTCACTTCCTGACAGTTATGTTTCGGAGTTGTCACTTCCTGACAATTTGGTTTTGGAGTTGTCACTTCTGGACAATTTGGTTTCGGAGTAGTGACTTCTTGGCACTTTGGTCTTGGAGTGGTCACTTCCGGACAGTTAGGTTTTGGAGTAGTAACTTCCACACAGTTAGGTTTCGGTGTTGCTACTTCAGGACATTTCGGTTTCGTTGTAGTTACATCTTCCGGGCAATTCGGTTTCGATGTCGTGGGCGCTATTATATAAGTGTCAGGTTTTTCTGGATACGCATTTTGGTCGGAAGAAACGTTTTCATTTTCCAACGGCACAGGAATGATCACTATCGTGCTCGTACCATTACATGGTAGTATTATCTGTGTATTGTTTGACGATTCTAACGGCTGGTACCCATAGTCTTCTTCCTGATTATTGATACCGGGCCTCAAGTCATTCAAGTACTCTGGTGGATTATATACGGAAAAATAGTTTTGTATGCGCTGAATAAAACGTTCGATTGGTGTCGGAAACTTGCCCTTGAACTTATTTGGAGAATTTGGATCCAAGCGTATCAACGTCGGAGGGCCGTCTTGTTTGCCAGTTTTAACGTTATCCGGCGGAATTGCAACATATATTTCAGCATCAACCGATTTTTTTGGTCTGAAATTAATACACCGTTGAATTAATTATAAATGGCGATTAAAATAATAACGATTAGCCTAACGATAAAATAACCATCCCGATTCCTGGACCATCAAATTCAGTTTTGGTGCAAACTCATAAAACCTGATTTACACTCTTTATAAAATTATAATAATATAATCTACGTGTGTATATATATCTGAAGTTTATAATTTATTTTATTCGAAATTCCTAACTTACAAGCCTAAAAAAAAATATATGTTCTTTCTCTAGAAATATTTATAGTTACAGTCAGTCAATTATATATATATAATACACGTATAATAATGATGACGTTCACCTTGATCTGCCAGGATCGTTCTTGCCGAGTACATTGACGTGGTTTGCGATGCTGGATTGTTCGAAACACACTACGAAAACCACAAGAATCTAAAAGTAAATGTATAAAAAAAGTATATAATTAGTAAACATGATCACCGTTTATTCAATTGTGTCTTACATTCAGTATTAACAATTAGATCTAAGAGTTACATTGTATTGTAATAATAACATTTTGATTTACACATTATAACATACAAGGTGTTTCACGAAGATTTAACTTATGGTGGAAAAACTGTGTTTATATTACTATACGTTAGCTTACTTTGTACATCATTACGAGACACCCTGTATTACGGTTTAGGGTCAACGTACGTTGGGATAAAAAATACTTATAAATTAATAATATAATAATATATGAAATTTTACACCAGTGTGCATAATATATAGGTATTTAAGTCGTAAAACGATAAAAATTAAAAAATAATATAAGACATTAAGCAATAAGGTACATAATATATTTACATTTCAATATATATTATAAGATTTTAGTAAAATATTTAGTACTTATATATTAATCTTTAGGAATAATTTTAATGACCAAAAATTAATGTAAATGCGTAAATGTGTAGATAATGAATAATTATTGGCAATAATTGTAGTACATTCAATAACACTAGCATTTTAGGCAAGTTGGTACCTAATTAAGAAAACTAATATCAATATTGATATCAGATAATAGCATAATTATTCATAATTGAGAAAAGTGATTACAAGACAGTGTAATTATAGCTATATTTCATATTAACAATTTCTACATGACAATATAATATTATGCACCAAAATCTATGTCTAGAAAAAGTAGGTATTCATAAATCAAATAAGGTTTACGCATAACATATAGCATATTTCAAGAATTACACTATAATACATGATATTTTAAAGTCTATAAATATGAAAAATCCTAGTAGGTAGACATTATTATAATATTACGGGTTATTCATTTTTTAAAATCGAAATAAAATACAATTTTTATATATTTAGTTTTAATTAAAATAAATTAAAAATATTTTATAAACTATTAACCAACTATTTCTGCCGGTTTTCCAATTTAAATCCTTTTTTTTTTATTAGCTACCTAGTTTTAATAATTACAATCTGTGTTACACTCCACACACATCTAGACAAATTACAAAATCCTACATAAAATGACATTTAGGGCACTAATTTATCAGTATATAATTTATTTAGGTGCTTGTTTATGTGGAATTTAGGGGTATACAATATAAATAATTAATATACTATTTACATTAAACTAATTTTAATTAATTTTATTGATATTTTTTTTTTATTTAATTACCACTGCTGAGTATCAAACACCAATATATTGCAACAATTAAAAAATGTGTACAAATTGCAATTCAAATGAATAATGACTAGGTACCTAATGTAAATTTATGATATCAGTGATTTAGATTATCATTTTCAGTAGATTAATTAATGCTAAACATGTTTCATTCACGTTAAAATATATAAGTAAGAAAATAAATAAAATATTTCAAGATGTTAAGTTTTAAACTATTCATAAATCAATAATAGTTAATAATTAATAATTTATTTTACAATTAAGTGGTTAAAATTAAAGTGAAAAAACAAAAAATGATAGGATATTTTATTCTTTAAAATAGTCCAGATATTATTATAAGAATTTATTGGTTATTTATTAATTTATGAAAATATTATAATATACCTATTTTATATAATATCGAATTAACAAATTCTTTTGTTTTGTTTACATAATAAAACTGCGGAAAATTGATACTTGATGATAATATTGTTAGATTAAGTATTAAATCGTTTTAATCGTTACATTATGATGTAAATTAATTAAGTAGGTATATGTATTCAAATTCGTCAAATTTGTTTCCATGTTTACTCACCCAAAATGATGTAAAGCCCATGACTCCTTATTTTAAAAACACAGTAGTGTCTTCTGCGATTATATAACGAAGACTGGTATTATTGTGAATCCATCCGGACTATAAAGTTCCCTTCCATCCTCATAATACCAAAGGTCATCGATCTTTAAAATAAAATTTACGATTACCTAGTGTGCAGTTTAGGCCTATGCTATAATCTGGTCTAACGTGTTATGCCACACGAAACTGCATACCTATTAATGACATGCTCTCAAGTTCAAGATAATAATCATCTATAGTGTTTATTCGCCAGCTGGAGGTCAGAGTGTCAATTTATATTATTAAACATGTATGTCCGATTTTCGAATTCAATACGACAGTCGATGACAATACTAAAAACTCAAATTTCGGTTAATTGTATAGAACAGGGTGGGTCCAACTTTTTGTGGTTGGCGGGCCAATTTATACATTTATAAACAATAAGGGGGGCCGCCAAAAGAAAAAAAAATATTCGTATTTTATTGTATAACAAACATATTATAATATAATACACTAGTAAGTTGTTACATGTAGAATACGTACAGACTACCTTGTACTGGCGTCGCGCCATCTCCCACCGCCTTATTTTTTTTAGTTCATCAAACTTATAAACCCTAAAATTATTAAATATATGTGTTTTCTAAGAGAGGCCAAATAAAAAGGTTTTGAGGGACGTGGGTTGGACTACCCTGGTATAGATGATCATTATTTCCCGGTAACACGATGACATAATATATAGTATCGTGGATTAGTCGAACGCTATTATTTGTGGTCAGTGTTGGGTAAGTTACTTTTAAAAAGTAATTAAGTTACTTTACTCGTTACTAAGAGATAAATGTAATTAAGTTACTTTACTCGTTACTCAAGTAAAATTGTAATGAAATTACTTGACTTTTCAAATAGAATAGTAATAACTCAATACTTTCTCGTTACAAAAATAAAAAATAATGTTTTAAATTTCTTGGCAATTATCTTCTGCAAACAAATTGAACAAGCAAATTCTTTATATAACCTGTATAGTTAATAGGATCATATAAAATTTAGTCTTCCACACAAGCTATATTCATAGGAAACCTATTTAAAGGAATCAAATTAAATAATAAATTTAATCAACTGTTCTCGTGATTTACGGTGCAATTAGACATTTAAAATTTCAAAACCATAGAAAATTGAATTGTGCCGTTACAGTAACTCGTTACTTTCGTTACGTTACTACCCAACACTGTTTGTGGTTAACATAAATAGTAGGTATGTATAGTTAATTTTCAGGAGTATGATTCTAACTCCGTCAAATTGAGTACACTTCTAAAATATAGCTTGGCTGTATGTTATATTGTCTATACTATTGTGGTTGTTGAATCGTTACTACTATTATTAAAAAAAAAAATGTCACATTGATATATGTAGTAGTGCGCATCTAAATAGCAGACAAACGAGCAAATTTAGGCATTTTTTGACCTGATATACCATTTATTGACATTTCTTCATTCGCAGATTTAAAAAAAAACAGATAAAGCAAAACAACAGCTCTTTTGTCAAATATAAGTGAATAGCTAAACAAATAAATTAAACTAAAATACAAAACAATCGCTTAGGTATAAAATGAAATAAAAACCCAAGTAGGTACACATATCAGTATTCTAAAATGCTATCCTGTCTAACGTCAAACGAGCGGCAATACCACTCAACAATCATACACAATACCTACACATATTTAATGAATTCAGTCATCCAGACAAAACAGACAAGGAACACAAGTGTGAACTCCATATATTATTCCTTCCAAATATCCAATAGTTGACAGTTTAGGCCCGCCAATGAATATAATACAATTCAGTTTTCTCACAAATTCCAACTATCTGCCTATATTTGATAAAGTATAATGATCAAAAATTATACATACTTAATAAATATCGA
Organism: Macrosiphum rosae; assembly: GCA_016617965.1. Taxonomy (NCBI): domain Eukaryota; kingdom Metazoa; phylum Arthropoda; class Insecta; order Hemiptera; family Aphididae; genus Macrosiphum; species Macrosiphum rosae. Next base: position 39,042 of record WHPZ01566128.1, read on the forward strand.
TAGATCTACAATAATATCATAAAAAAATCCTTATTCTTCTATAATTACGTAATTTTGTTTGATTTAAATTTGAATCTTTTCATATTTATTTTTATTATTTAATTATAATCTATTAATAATACATACTAATATTTTACTATACCTAATGCTTATTGCATTCACGTACCTAACGCTTATGTCGATGCAGAATAAAGATTAATAAAAAAAAAAAAAAAAAAAAATATGTAGGTAGGTATTACTTATATTATTATAAAACCAGGCAAGTTTTGGCGTTTTATTTCACTGGCCTTAAATATAATTAGGTACAATCAGTATTTCAATATAAAATTATTATCACAAATGTGTCTAAGTACTAAATACAAATTAATAATTTTACTGGTGTATTACAATTATTTGATTTCAGCCACTTTGTAAACTCCCAGTTCGGGTGCATACTTTGCCACATAGGCTGTCGTTTGCTTGTGAACTGGTGTTAAGTTAATCGTTGGTGTTAAGTCCAGTGATATAGCAGTGGCGCTTGGTTCTGAAATTGCTGTAGCATTTTTGCCTACAATCGCTGTGCCTATAGGTCCAGCTCCGGCCCGGCCACCGATTCCGGCGAACGCGATACCCTGTGGCTGAGCCACTGCTATCGTTGGACCTATTATATACATATGATACACATTTTAATAATAATTTTGTAATGAAAGATGTTGTAAATTATAGCCATTATAGTCTGTTATAGGTACATAATATAAATATAATAAGTTACACCATAGTTATGCGTAGTACTTATTACTATTATATTATATAGAAAATAATCAAAATCAAATTACTAAGTTCTAACGTTATCCCCTGGGATGCTCCCAGTTACCCCGTTACCCCGTTATCCCAATTCCTGACGTTTTTTTAATGTAAAGTTTTAACAACACTCAAACCTATTTAAATGTTGAGCTACATCTTAAACTGTATACGACCCTGTAGAGCAACAATATGACGTATGCTCTTCAGCAAACTTTAAAAACAATGTTTGATGTCAATGTATTATGTCATACAGAAATTGACATAATATCGTTGCATGAAAAGTATAAATTGGTTAAAGGGTTCAAACTATTTAAGCAAAATAAATACATTTTTTTCATAAGCCAATAATTTTGTATTTCACATTGAAAAAAAAGTAGTTTTAAAATACAAGGATATCTTCGAAATATGTATTATTTGACAATAAATTCGTATTTTAACTCAGCTTCTATATAATAATAGTAATATGTGCATCAAACTGGCTCATGTTACTATTATATTCATATTGGATTCAAACAACATTTATTATATAAAATAAAATTATAAAATTATATTTTGAATTGGAAAATTGTATAAAATAAATTCAGTCGGGTCATAGCTCCAAATTAGTTCGAACCTGTGGCTACTTTAGATTGTGGTTGCTGTTGGCCTTCGGCATTGACTTGGAGTCCGGTGACATTCGAATCTACGACAACAGAGGATTCGTCTTTCTGGGGTTGTTGGTCGTATTGTTGGAATTGTTCCGGTTGTTGTTGGAATTGTTCCGGTTGTTGTTGGAATGGTTGATCTTGATGTTGATGTGGGAATTGTCCTTGTTGGTATTGTCCCTGTAAGTGTTGTTTCTGGAACTGCAAGTACCGGTGGTAAGCTTGTACTGGGGTACCTTGGTTGGTCTGTGAGGCCTGGTTGTATTTTTGATCAGCAAACTATTAAAATAAAAACAAATTGTCAATAACAGTTACTTAATAAGTGTATATAGGTATTGAACAATGATTAATAATAATATAATTTTTTGGCATTAATAGAGAAATCTCTGTAGATATTTGGGACACCGTAAAAAACAGGTGATTGCATTGGTGTGAACGTAATGTTTAATTCATAATAATATGATTATATATCTATAGAACACTTTACAGACGGTATTAGAGTATAAAGTTAAAAAGAAATTTATGCGGTGTGTGCTGTACGTGATTTAACAATAATTATATTCCATTACCGGTTGTGGTGTCTGTTGGAACCCTGCAGATTGAATATTTTTGGGGAAAAGGAAACTGGAAACTGCTCCATTATTCGCTGCGTTTAACTTTGCTGGGTCGTAGACTCCTTGTTGATAAGGCGCTTGTCCGTAAAATTGTGGTTGACCGAAGTACGGTAGAGGATAAGCAGCGAATTGTTTGGACGGCGATTGAGCAGGTTGTTCGTCGCTAGCGACTTCTCCTGATTTGGGTGCTTCTTGTGTAGCTGCAGGTTTGTCACCCTTGGCCGGACCTTCGGCGGCTACGAATGAAAAACATGTATAATATTATATTGAATTTTGTGTATTGTTTATTTATATATTTTATTGTCTTACTTGATGGAGTTTCAGAACCTGCAGCAGCCGCCGCGGGTTCTTCTGTTTCCGAAGCCGTTTGGGTGCCGTAAGTCGGAACGTAGCTCCAGAAACTGTTTGATAAATATTCTGCCCAGCCTTGAGCTCCAGCTCCGGCTCCAGCTCCAGATCCACCTCCAGCTCCATCATTTTGAACGTATGAATATGGGTACTGCTGAGCTTGAGCATAGGCTGGGTAAGGAGCGTATCCGTAATAATAAGGGTTGTAGGCAGGACTAGCTCTAAAAAAAAGACATGAATAATATTTTATTAAGACAAAGTTTTAATTTATTATATCTGACGCTATTTGACTCTGTTTTTTAAATTTCGGTATTGATTATATAAATTTGACAATATTATTGTTACTTATTACTTATTAGTTATTTGATGTTTAAAGGCTCGGTCAAACAGAAAGCGGTCTACCATGGTGTATGGGTACGCTGTATTATTTTACAGTTTCCGCGCGGACAGACCACTTTGGGTTTGACTAAGCCTTTAAGTTGCTTTTTTTTATATTTTGTTATTTTACTTACAGTTTATGCTTATTAATTGCAAATATAATATGTGACTAAGCATTATAATATAAAGGCTCGGAGAGCTAGTTATAATATAAAGGCTGAAGCTGATTAAATTATAATGATTATATTTATAAGACATAATAATTCTGTACAGTGTACTGTTACCTATTAAGTATATGTCTATAATATAACTAAATACAGTTTTCGACCTTTTTTATTTGAATGCGTGACTTAAATAAAATTAGGTAGGTATAATATTGACATAATATTATCTTACTTAACAGGTGCGCTCTAAATGTATCTCGTTGGTGATTCGTATTTGAAAATATTACACTTACGGTACAAAGACTTGTCGGTAGTTTCCAGGGGCAGCTGGATATGCGGCAGCTGGATATGCGGCGGCTGGATATGCGGCGGCTGGATATGCGGCGGCTGGATATGCGGCGGCTGGATATGCGGCGGCTGCTACATAGGCGGGCTGCACATTGTATTTCGGTTGTGCAGAGTAAACTTGGGGATAGACATTAGGATATGCTGCCGGGTACGGTTGAGGGTAGTATGGCACAGCCTGATTTGGTGAGATCTTGCACTGAACACTGACTGCCAACAGGCAAGATAGAGTAATAAACTGCAAAATATTAATATAACATGTTGATCATAATACTTTACGAACCGTTTTTGTATAAGTGTATACCTATAACTAGCTATAATATACTCGAGAGTCCTTATAAACTTACATATTATCACTACTTCATAGGCCATAACAAAAGATTATATTATATTTTTGTTCAGTTGACGAAAAAATTACAAGCTATCTACATAATATTTGATGAGTATCTGCAATCCTACGTATTAATAGAGCATTAAATCCATGTCAAGCTGATTTTCAGTTATTGTGTAATTGATGTATGTATAACAATATTATTAGCTCCAACTACCTATTGGTACCCAGTACAGTGAGTACCATTATAAAGAACTATAATATTATAGTTATGAAAGACTTTAATTATATGTGGAATACTCTATACACGGCATCCTAGATTCCCTTCACTTCTTTCGTCCCGGACACGGTGACAAACAATGTATCGAATAGAAAACACATTTTTTAACAATACCTATATCGAACTATGATTATTTTGTCAGAGCAATATTAGATATGTAGAAACGATATCAGATCATGAAACTACTACATTAATTAATGCAACCATTTTGAGCCATATAGCCTATATAATATATGCGAGCTTACTCAAAAATGTTCACTTGATTTAATATTTATTATTATTAGATTTGTACGTATTAAAACGTTAATATGTTCGGTCAAACAGAACGTATTGTTACAGAAAAAATGATTTACCAATTATTTAAAAATATGTCCTATATAGGTAGGGTTAAGATTTGAAGGTAAATGCTTTTTTTTTCGTTAACAATAGAAAAATAACTTTTAAATTAAAATGTGTTTTATTTAATTTCTAAGATAATGAGTGGACATTTTTTCCCCATAAGTAAGTTCCTTTTTTCTATTTCTTAATTTGTATCTGTTTAAATATCAATTGACCTGATAGTTTTTTTACATATCAACGGAACAAACCGACAGGAGCTTGCGTAGACGATGCATTGTCGATGGTATGTTTAAAATTAGTTTTAATGAAATTTATTATCAAAGATAACGATACAGTATTTGTTACGGAAAGTTAATTTATGGTTTTTGTGTATGGTAGTTCATTTTTTTTTTTAATACAAACTAGTTAAATCAATTAAATTTTTTAGTACATTTTGTAATTGCTTTCTCATATAAAATAAATCCTTTTTTGGCCTTTTTTCACATTTTAAATGCTTTTTTTATTGATTATAATATTGCCTTCAAATTTGAACCCTAGTTATAAGTTTCTATATAGGCGATCGTTACGAATAAATCATTAATACATAAATAAAAAAACACGGATAACACACTTTTTATGTCCACCGACCACTACAGTGACATAAATTGATGATAAACATTTTAAACCTGGTACATAATTCAAAATGTTAGTCTCATAATGTCAAAATATTTTTATTTGTCCATATAGAGCTAATATAGGATTCTAAAAATACGATTTATTATATAAATAGTTAAATATTAATTAATATGAATTAGAATATAATATATAACTCAAGACAAGTAATTTTATATATTATATAGATTGTGTATTTTGTTATAACAATTATTATTTTTAATGAGAAAAATTAACAAATAAATAAAAACTTAATATCCATTTACATTTAAAATACAAATACTCATCACATTAAAATATATTAAATAATAAAAGAGTAATTCGGTTGTAGGTAATGATTAGAATACAAAAATTATTTAGAAATAAACAAATAACGAATGACATGAAGCACTAGTATAATTACATGTAAAAAAAAATGTTTGAATTTTGGTTCGTTGATCTGACAAAATGAAACGGGTTTTTTCTTCTAAGACGACTAAATTAATGGAGGGTCATGATTATTAAACATGTTGGGCGTAAATTATATTATACTAATACCTATTACACGCATTAATCTTGAACAGATTAAAAATTCGAGGTTAAGAAAGGTTATTGCCACTATGCTCCCAATTAAGGCTAGTAAAAATATCGTCTACAATTAGACAAGATTTTACATTGCGAATTTTAAGACTTGAATTAAATTGATTGAATGGACATTTTAGTATTTTATATAGGTATATTATACGTTTCTTCGTAAGTATTATGGTATAAAATATTGTAAACAATTATTGTTTTCTTTTTAATGTACTAAAAATGTATTTATGTACGCATATTAAAAAAAAAAAAAAACTTAATTCAATATAATAAACTGTTCTTGTACCTACATTTATACTGGCTTAACAATTAGCTATGGTTAGATTCATTTTATGTTTAAAACTTTAAGCTATATGCAAGTACCTACACGGTACAGGTAAAACACAGGTTAAAAAACAATAAATTACTATACCTAGGTACTACGATAAATAATTTTGTATTTAAAAGTATTAATTTAATATGAACCTTTAGGCTTTAAATAAATGTTTGGATTCAACTTTTAATACTATGAATTTTATTAATGATATACACAAATGAATATCTTAGAGTTGCGAGTAAAAACTGTAAAAACCTACGATAGTTGCAGTATAAGTTTATCGCCATCAATGTGGTATTTGAAAATTGAATTATGTTAAAACAGTTATAATATTTTTTTTAAATGTTTGTAAAATAGTAAATATCAAAATTACTACGAATAATGCTTACCTTGAACATGATTGCAGACTTGAGAAGACCAGTTCAGTGAAGTGTACGAGGAACGTCTACATGCAAGGCTTATAAAGGAGTTCGACTCCCTACCATCGAGCTGAGGTAATTGCCCAACGATTCGCTCCGGTAAAACCAAGCTAAGGACTTACGGTAGGTATGGAGAAAAACAAAAAAATTATAGATTCTTGACATGATCTCCATCAAAGTGTAAAAATCGATAACTGCTTGAATTATAATATACCTATATAATATTATTAAAACTCGATTGTAGCAACGGACGACATTATTTTAATTCAATAAAATAATTATGTACCTTCGACTGTATACGACCTATTAATTTGTTATTTTTTGCCAATAAATCAAATTGTAATTGCAAACAAACTAATTAATAAATAACCGTTAAATCGTAGTAATTAAACATTTTGTATTTTAACATATTATAATATATTGAACCATTTGAACGCATTATTTAAGTACCTAATTAACAAATTGTGCCTGTCCCGTTAATTACTGGATTGGTGCGTAACTTAAAACATTATAGTTCAAATTATTCGAACTGTGTCATAATGAAATATTCGCAAAGTTAATATTTAATCGATTCAGAATATTTTTAATAAAAAATTACAATAATTCACATGCACTTATACTATATTTACAATTGTTTTATATCGGTCTAAATAATATACATTATAATATTATTATTAAATATTGGTAAACATATTATTACATTATATCAAATAGTAATAAATACGTCATATAATCTCTGAATATGACAACAAATGTTGATAATCGATTATGAAATAAACAATAATAAACAAATACTTTATTATGTATTTGCTATTGATATAATTGGTTTAAAGGACTTAGATTTTAATAATGGTTACCTAGTCAAGAATGAACCACCTATCATAAGATAAGTAATTATTATGTGATCCACAATGATAGATATTATATGCTATAAGACTTTCTAAATTCTAATCGAAATATATTATTAATTGTTATCAAATACTTTGCAATAATTAAACACACTATAGGTGCAGATATATAAAATATATAGAACGAAATCAATAGACAATAAATACGTTATATTTAATACAAACGGCACTAGTATGTATCTTGTAAGCAATTGTCATGTACCTATCTCTATTAGGTACAATAAAATTATTATTAATAAGCACATGCATAGGCCAAAGATACTATAAGCATACCCTTATGCAAATGCGAATAAAAAGTGTTATATATTACAGCATAGTATACAGTAATTAGCACTTGTCAGTTGTCATTTGGCGATTAAATTAAAATATATATTAGCAAAACAATGTTCGACCTAATATATTATATAATTTGTACACTCCCATTTAGGTATTACATATTTACAAATCAATTTTAATCCGAATCAGTAATTATATATTCCCATTGGAATGTAGAAAACAAACCTCAATGCCTAATACAAAATATAAATGGCAATAGGTAATATGAGTTTTTAATATTTTAGCTTAAAAATCATTTCAATATAAAAAAATGTTAACGTTTATTTAGAATTAAAATTACATTTCATAATGTACCTAGGTACTGTAGTTATAGTATGGTAATGTGGTATACTATTTATTTTACGGCTAAAAAAAATACTTTTCTTTATGGTCGAACTTTTTGTATACCATAGGTAGTATTTACTATTTGTGTGTATCGTATATACATACCAATATTATACTTTGGTCAATTAGTCAGAATTAGTAAATTCTTATTATTATATTTTAAGCCAAACTTTTTGAAAAATTGTATTGAACTCACAACTAACCACAAAGCATGAAGATTGAATACGTTTTTCGATGTATAAATTAATGATGACAAATTAGTATTTTACTTCATTAAAATATCGTGGATCCGTGATGTTATATTACTATATCATATTAGTACCTAGTATTAAATAATAATAGTAAATCTAATATGTAGATTATTAACAAAAATATGTTTTTTTATATAAATATAAATTTATTTATTTTATAATTTATAGGCACATCTATATTAATGTATCTTTATAGCGCTAACGTAGAGCAAAATTTTACAAAATTAATACCAACAGTTTTTAACACCGAAGAAACGATTAAGACCAAAAAATGAAAATAAAGTAACTATACCTATATGTACCGACGTTACAACAAAAAAAAAAAACCACTGTTTGATGACATGATTATTGGTTTATATAAAGGCAGGTACGGATATTCTCACGGTATTATATATTACGATGTTGACATTTATTTTATCCGGTGTGTATATACATATACAAAATATATACAATACGATTATCGGATTTATATTTAATGGGTTTAAGGGGGACGTCGACATGTTGAACGTTGCACGGGCTTATAAAACCGTGGCGGTCAAGAACATATTATAAATATATTGAATTATAATATTACCCGTACCGCAAAGTTATTTACTCGATATTCGCGCGTAGGCTCGCTTTACATGCACTTCCAAAGAAGTAAGAACCGGTATAATAAACGATAAATTAACCTAACCGGACGAGTATTCATATCTGTACGAAAAAAAAAATAATAATAATTTATATAAAAAAAAAAACGTTAACTTTGGTCCGTTGACCCTGACCGAGAACTTCAGATGATATCATATTCCAAAATCACTCGACCCTCCTGCAGTCCGATGGACAGACTCATTCTGGATAAATATCGCATCGTAATTTATTGTACGGTTTATATTTCATTCTCTCACACACACACATATTTTGAAATTCAGATTTCATAACATATTATTGAAGTTATGATTATATTGCCAACGAGATAGATAAGTAATCGACTTGTAGTCATCTTCTAGAATATTTTTTACTCTCGCCCGTCAAGGCCAATGTTTTGTATTATAGTATTATTATTTTTTCATCCTTTATATTATTATGATTTTTAATGCATAATAATATAAATATTGATAAAAAAAATAAAGCACGTAAGAATTTTCTCTTTCAGTGATGATAATATTTCGTCATCGAAATGGGCCAGGATCGTAACATTTATTATTATTATCCTGTGAATTCCAGTATACATTATCATACTATAGTACAGACTCAATGATATATCATGTCGAGCGATATTAAAGTAGTCCATTTACCCTGCAAAATTTTATAATACTGAAAATAGGTAGGCATCTACTCAAAATATTAATGATTTAGTAAATCTATTGAAAAGATCTTTATTTTTATGTCAAACTCTTGTCCACTCCTAATAGTTATAATATTTAAAGAAATAGGTAGGCATAACAAGGCTCGATTCATTAAGAACAACAGGTATATGGAATGGGAAAACGGATTTATTCTATCTGCATGTAATACTTTTCAAGTTTTGTTCAAAACAAAAAAATATTTTTCACTTCATTACATATAAGTTCGAAATATTCAAATATCTCATATTATAATCTATATCTAATGTTGTAAATATATATGTTTGTAAGGTGTAAAGATAACAAACTTAATTTATTCCAGTATCAAAATATTGGAATTTATCAGAATATAAAATTATTATTACTTGTAGCATATCAAATCTTATTTTCATAATTAAAAAATGAGTACTTGCTACTTACTTGCATATTATAAGTTTAATTTAAATAAAATAAAAAAACTATGTACCTACTTTTAAGCACTTTGCTAATGTATAATGTATAATATTATATTATATTATACAAATTGAAATTTATTAGTTCTCGAACGACGAACATAAATAAGTATGCTGAAAATGTAATGTGCATGGAACATGTAATCTAAAAACGCAAAAATATGCACCTGATTTATTTTTATTATTTTTCAATTTGCATGTTTTTACATAAGCAATTATAATAAATTTATTTTAAATTTAGATACACTTTAAATGTAAAATATATCTATAAAATAGCAATATGATTATCATTATATTGCCATTAGATTAAAATATCAAATCAATTTATTCATTTTTAATTTACTATATTTATTATTAAAAGTTATTTTCATCAAAAAATATGCACTGACATCATCAAACATATTCAACTAAAACATCGTAAAGGCAAGTAATTATGTCATCTAATATGATAAAAGTAAAAAAATCCTAATATTCAAATCTAAACATTTTTGATATTTTATGGTCAACTTTTTTTTTTTTTATGACACTGTCATATGGAAGGTGAACTGTTTGCACATTATTTGGCAGCATCGTTTATTGCAATACACAATAATATACAACTTTGGTTGACTTTCATGAAGCCAGACTCTATACTTTCCTTAGCAGAGCTAGTGTGTATGTATAGATTCAATGTAACAAGATAGCGTATAATCCTTTTACAAAGAGCGTACAATCCTTTTTCAAATTGAATAGGCAACTAACACAATTTAATTGTAACTTACCTAGCAATAATATATATTATAGAATGAACAAAAAAATATGTGATCGCAACAATAAGTCTGAGCCCTATTTATAATGAAATTGCCATTGTAATGTAATGTATGCAGAACCGTCGTTTTCAAATATTTTTTAAACCTATTTTTGGTATTGTTGAAGCTTTGACATCTCGACGGGACAATATATATATTGTCGAACGCCAACGCTAAGTCGGGTCTGTATGGACTGTCCGTTTATAGGTATACATATTTTATAATTTGTGTTCCATTCAAACCATTTAATGTAATATTATTATAATGTCATCTCACAATAGGCGTTCATCATGGGCACGATAAAAATCTCGGAAACACGGACATTTTTTTTTACGGTCAGACGAGACTAGATTTCATTAACTTAATGGCCCGACGACTGCAGGGTTATAATTTTTTCTGGTGAATGCGGTTTCCTCGTTAATAACACATCTGCCATCTGGTAGGCCGCAAACTGCACATTCACATCGGCAAACCGCTCGCCACTCGATTATCGTTTGAAACGACCTGACTTACCCGAAGATGAGAGTTCCGCAAGTCGTCGAAACATTGTACGGATTAAAGGGATCAACAAAAAATAGGGGAAGTATTGCTAAATGTACCTACATTTTTTTTTCATATTTCGTTAATAATCTACGCAAATATTATTCCTTTCGACGTTGCGCACACACATATATAGGTTCATACGACGACGATATACATGGTTTGCATAATGCAGTTAGTATAAATTCGAAAGGTCTTCGACCTGAAACCCACCGCGGTAGGGCGTTCCGAACAATCTGGTTTATTCGACGTATTATATACATATTATGTCTGTTCCAACTTTTTTTAATTTTTTTTTTTTTACGTACAGCCTTACATTTTATTCTGGCCACTTATGGACGCGACATATATGTTATATGGGTGAGCCAAGCCAAGCTTTATCGGTGCCAAACGACCTACAAGGCCTTTTTTAAATTAACACACGTCGATTGTTTCCCACCCGAACGACTAATGAAAAAAAAAAAAAAACAACTTCAGGACGCACTTTGATTAAATAAACTCGAAGATTCGAGAAAATGTTATACACGCACTATTGCCAGTCTGTAGAAAATTATTATTATATTGATAATGTTGAATCAATAATAATTCAGTCAGTCAGTCGATGGTACATAATATAATACGTAGGTATAAAAGTACAAAAATGATATTGTGCAATCGCTGTGTGCGCGATGGATTTTCAGCTCGATGGATTTAAAATTTATTTTAAATTCATCAGTTTATTTTTATTTTTTCATTTACCCATCGAATAAAATAATAGTAAATCAAATTCACGAGTTTGAATGTTGAATAATATAGATGGGTTAGGTCACTTACGTTCTGTAGCCACGGCCTAAACGGAGACTTCAACTGCAGAGGTGCAGGTGGTTCTCGGGGGCCGTAATGTTAGAGCTTAGAATATTTAAATTATTTACGATAAACAACAACCAGTTCTATTGGAAATATTAATGAAAATTTAAAATTATAGTTGAAAATAGTAAACCGTTATTATAGATATTTTAGTCTTGAAGTATATAGTAGTGTCGTGTAAACTGTGTATCTAGTTTCTACATACTTCGCTTACACTTTGATTAAATAGACTTATAGACGCGAAGATTCGAGAAAATATTAAACACGCACTATTGCCAGTCTGCGGACAATTATTATATTAAATTTATATTGTTAAATCAATAATAATTCATTCAGTCAGCCGATGGTACATATAATACATAGGTATAAAGGTAGAAAAATGATATTGTACAATCGTTGTGTGCTTGATGGATTTTCAGTTTGACGGATTTAAAAATCGTTCATTTACCCACCGAATAAAATAATAGCAAATCCGATTCACACGTTTGAATGTTAAATAATATAGATAGGTATTGACTTACATTCTGTAGCCACGTCCTAAACACAGACTACAACTGCAGAGGTGCAGGCCGTTCTCTAAATAGAATTTAGAACAATTAAATTATTTACGATGAACAACAACCAGTTCTATAGGAAATATTATTGAAAATTGAAAAATTACAGTTGAAAATAGTAAATCGTCATTATAGATACCTATTTTAGTCTTGAAGTGTATAGCTGTAGTGTCGTGTAAACTGTGTACCTACATACTTCGCCCCACCTATTGTAAAGTCGCTTGTTTCCGTTAAAACACGTAGGTACCTATATGTTTGCGGCAAGCAAAATAAATCAAAAAAGTTTAAGTGGTTACATTTGTAAAAAAAAAAAAAAACCATCTACTCGTATTTTTTATTCAACGATTATTCAAAACACATTAGGCGATAATAATCACCTTTTAAGAAACGCCATTAGAAGACAAAATCGAGTATAAATAATAATTATAATACAATATATTATTATTTTTTCTTACTTTGGAGTTTGGGGTTGTTAAATTAGAATAATTTATTATAATGGTTCTTTTGTCCTATCTATGCGACGGTTATTAGTTATTACACAGATGTATAATACATTATGCGTCCATTAGATATCTCAAACCAGTTTTTGTTTAAGTGCAAATTTGAATATTCTTATTTCTTGGTGTAGGTACATTGCGTTGTTTACAGTTGTAATAACCGCTGGCGGTCAAAAATAATTACTATTATTATTCATTATTATTATTGTGGATAATATAAATATTACATTATATTACACGATTCAACTAAATTAAATGTACGAAAATAATTTACGCATATAATTAGTCCTACCCTTCAAATTACTTTTTGATGATCTAATTCGTTTTTCCAAGAGATATCAACGTACACAATGTATATTGTATGTTAATTTTGAATAATATTTTCAATATTACTATAACTTTAGATTCCCTCAAAGATTTGTGTTTAAATCAAAAACATATTTGTCAAATCATTTCGCGCCCTTAACCATTTTTAATATTTTATTGGTCAAGTGTACGTCTTAGTATGTAATCCTATTTGTACTATCACCGATGTCATATATTCTGTTAATTCCGTCGTACGATTGTTTAACACATTATACTCAGCACATTATGCATATGCACTAATATTATATTGTTCTACTTAAAATATCACTTAATTAGACATTTATTTATTAAACTTGTTTTTTTTTTTTTAATATCTCAATAACTGTGCGTCTTAAATAACCTAAAAAGTGTATTTATTTCTAATACGCGGTAGAATGTCGCTTAATTTACCATAACGTATAATATGTAACATAATATTATAAAATTAAATATATCTAACGCTCGCCCACGTACAATTACAGCGTATTCAGATCATATTTATTAATATTTTATTTATAAGCACATATTTTCAAACTTTGTTACCTTATTGTTCGTTCCATGAATTTTACATATATTATTTATATTCATGAACTGCAGTCAAATTTCGTACGAGTTTCTTTTTTACCTAATCTCTATGTATGATATACACTACCAAAAAGGACTCGTGACGTTATAACTTTAGATGTATAGATAAAAAGATATGAATATCTTTTGCTGTTCACGTCGTCTTCAATCGATGTATACCTACTCGAACATATTCATGCAGCACTGATCATTCTGGTAGACAGTATCAATGGCGGTCATTTCTTAAAAGGGGTAGGTATGGCTGATTTTTTGACGTGCACTTTTTTATTATTAAAAATATAATTTATGGTTATCAGATATTAAACATCGAAAAAAGGTCATTGGGAATCTACCTTCCCCATTTGACCACAACTGGACGGTAATATGCACTTGTAGATTTTTTCAGTACCTATATAATGGCTATATAGTTAATAGTTTCTAGCGTAGCGAAAAATCATGTTTGAAAAAAGTAATAGGTACATAAGTAAACCTACGCAACAGCCATAACATCAACTACAATAATAATTTACATGTGTTTTTTTTTTAACTATTCATTTTGATTTTGAATGTTATTCAGTACCTATTTTTATACTTTCAAATCTAATATCATAATACACAAACACAGTAGGTACCTTTTAAATCCCGGGATAAATGGAGTGAATCGAGATAGCAGTCCCGTCTGGCGTGTTTTTTAATCCGTCCAAAAGTATAAAATATATGTTATACTTTGAACCTACAATTCCCTTTTTTGCCGGTTTGTGTTAGAAATTGAAAATAACACGACCCACTCTTAATAACTAAAAATATTATCGTTCAATTTACATCACTCACAAACCATTAACCAATAGTAGATGTCGGTCAAATAATTCAGATGAAACGCTAAATAAACTCTAAAAAAGTAACCACTGTGATGTGAACTTATAACCTAACCTGACCTAACCTATTATCTCATATATTATGTAGTGCCAACAATTGAAATAACATTCGACGTGACTCGATTTTTCTGACCAAAATTCTTATACACGATGGTGACAAGACGTGTTATTGTAAACACTTGGATTATATGACAAACCTTAGGTATCTAATATAAACTACACAAGTTTCACTATTGTTTTCATATTATTTGCAAGTGTTGTACATTTTATAAATTTTATACAATGGACATGGTATTTTATGAAGTAACATAGCCGCGTCAGAATCTTACAATAATGTGTTGAACCGCTAAAATTATATTATGACGTAAATGGTCTCTTATACATAAATTATAGTTATGTTAGTTTTACCCTAATTCAAAATAGGTTAACATTTCGTTTTGCAACGTTTTCAGTAAATATTGTTTTATATAATATCTGTGAGTACGTTTAGTCAGATATTTTTTAGATAGGTACTAACTACTATAGGTAAGTACCGTTGATATAAAATATATATATTATTATACCTATAGGTGTAACTTGACCTCTAAAACGTGGGGTACTTGTAAATGCTTCACAGTGCCGTGGAGGACTTTGCCCCAAAATAGACCAAAATAGTTTTGATTTTTTTTTGGTAAATTTATCATAATTTAAAAGCGTAAAATTGATAGTATTTCAGTATAATAATAATTGTTTTATCTAAAAAAACAAGTGGTGCTAAAGATCTCCAAAGTTTTCCCAACGATTAAACCTCATCGTATTTGACTCGTTTGATAAATTATTTTCTAATCAATATTTTTATAATATGATTCTAGAATACTAGAATATTGAAGTAAGTAGAAGAACATTGTAAAGAGTTACAATTACCTATTATTAGTACAATATTTACTATAGATATTTTCGAGTGTTCACTCCTTAAAATAATAAAATATAAAAATTCTTATCAATTCTTCAAGTTAATTTATGCAAATATTTTAAAAATTGAATTCTAACATTTATAAAAGTTTTAAATAAGCCATACGTACAGTAGACAGATGACAATTTATGAAAATATACACAATAATATTTATATTATATTTATAATAACAAAATAATCGTGAAGTCCATAAGAATTGAGTATTAGTTTAGCTTTTCAGTATTAGTATATTTTATCGTTTGATCATCGTGTCATATAATCTGTCTAAAAATATAATATATTATATTATAGATGTTGTAGTAAATTTGTACGCTTCAAAAATACAGAATAAATAATATTTTCTAAAATATTGGGTAATACCATTGGGTACTGGTTTACTTCAGTATACCATTCGTACACTATCTAGGTAATAATAAATAATGTTTGGATTTATTTATTGATTTCATATAAATTTCGATTCTCGTCGAAAACGGAGGAAATAAAAACAACAGACTTATAATTTATTAACCGTACACGTAATGTATATTATAATTATTATCGTAATGCACATCACTTAAGTATATTATAAACGTAATAATGATATCATATCGAATATGGTTTACACATAATATCATATTAATCGTTGTGTCGTGCCAACGTGTGGTGCAACCACATTGATCGTCGGTAGGGGGAGGATATAATGATGCGTCGCTCAATCTGACCGTCGATCGTATTATGAATTGATGAGTACATTTTTTTCATGTCAAAATTTATGAATATTTTAATATCGTTTGTCTAAAAAAAAAAAAAAAAAACATAAATACGTCGCTCCGGTGGCCACGACATTGAGCGTGTTATTACGACCATATATTATATCCACTCCTCGGCATGCTAAGCGAGTACATATTACATAATATTAGGTATACATATTATGCGTTAGAGGGTCATCCACCCATATCGAAATAAAACGAAAAAAAAATTATGTAAAAAAAAAAATCAGTTTGTTTAACTGTATAAATGATGTGAAAATAAATAAAATTTTACTCGTTAAATATATAATAATAATAATGATCATCGAATGGCAAGGACTGATGTAATATCATAATATTATTACTATCGTCGTCGTATATAATATTAAAATAATATCCGTCGCGCGCACACTGACGAGTCCGTCAGTTAACGTATTGGTCGGCTCCGTACACTGGTCGGAGTATGAACCCCCAAGCGTGCGACTCGGGTATCTTGTACAGTGGGTACGTGGGCCACACCTGCGCAGTGGCGTCGACGGCGGTGCTGCCGCTGACCTCAGGTCCCCGCGGCCCGGCCGCCGATCTCCTGCTCTTGACGCCCGGCTTGACGGCCGTCTTGATCGGTTGCGGTGTGCTGGTGGCGGAGGCGGCGGCGGCGGCGACCGCGGCCTTTTGCCTGTGCTTGCCGCCGTTGCTGGCCACGCCGACCAGCGCTTCGGCGCCGGGTATGCCGGCTATGGCCGTGGCCACCGGTTTGGCCAGCGCCAGGCCACCGGGTCCCACCACGGCCGTGGCCACGGGCTTGGAGGACGCCACGCCACCGGTGCCCGCGATAGCCAGGCCCACGGGCTTGGCCTCGGCCACCGACGCGTTGTCCGGCGGCAGGTTGACGCTCACTGACTCGTTGGGCGGCTCGTTGGACGACGAATCCGACTCTTCCTCCTGTTGGCCCACGTCGTCCTCATCTTCCATGTGCCCGTCCGCCGCTTGTGGTGGCTTGTGATCCTCCACTGTGGTCTTGCCCGAAGGGTGGATCACCAAGAACTTGCCCTTGCCGCTACCGTAAAACGGCACAGCCTGCACCGCGTCTTCGGCGTTATCCGCGAACCCTCGGTGTTGGGCTCGAGACAGGCTGTGAACAGACAAACAAAATATAATATTATTTAGCATTCGCAGTTTGTTGTCGGTGTTATGATTCCGGTAGACGTATACGATCTGCGAATATCGGTACGAACGATATAGAAGCGTTTAGTGTAATATTACGGATCGTTGTAAATTGCGTTCCATATGTAATTTTTTTATGTAAGCGGCGGTCCGTTATTATTATAAAAAAAAGTTTTGTATATTATAAAAATATGTAAATTTCTGCCTAAATATTTTTTATTCATAGACACGTTAGTTATGTCTTGCTATATTTTCCTTCCATTTATCTGGCGATACAGCTGGTTTAAAAATAAAAAATATTGGTTTTGCTGATAATTAAGTGATTATAGTGTATATGATTAAAAAAATAATTAATAATTAAGTAAATGGTAAAGATATTCGTTTGAATTAATGATAATTATTTCCGTACAATATCTAAACGAATAATTATTTTGGTTTGCAATACTTTAATTTTTTTCTTGTATGTAATTTATATATTTTTTTTCCATTTCTTTGGCCCTGACTTTTCAAATTAATATGATATATTAATTGCAAGGTTTTTAAAAATGCCCCAGGACCCAATTTACCTAGTATATTAATGTGATCTGTATGTTTAATGTTAAATAATTGTTTTCAGGATTTAAATACAAGTACCAGATACCACTACCAGGTGGTTTACCCAGTATAGTAAACAACATATATACAGGTACAATATAAAATACACTATACATTTTACATTTATGTATCTTGAAGATATGCTGGTCATATTATGGTTGTAATCGAATCTTTAGTTTAATATTTTCATTGATTCTAAATACTAATACCTAGCAGCCATAAAAGGGTAGATATTATAGTTTTTATAATAAATGATATTTTGAAAAACAAGCACCGAAAAGTTAAAATCGTCGTTAAGTTCTAGTCCTTAAGATATATTTATATATATATACACAGAGTACACTGTATATTTAATGTACCCTTATTACCCTATACATATTTTTGAAGTTTGTATAGTTAGTTTCGGAAGTTCAGAACATGAATTTTAAAATATGTATGGGGTACTGATTAATGTAGGTAACTGAGTTATTGAGTATACCCATTATTCGTGACACATGGTATATTATATGCATGTAAGAAATATAACTTGATGATAATCATTATGTACCTAGGTGCTAGATGCTAGTAATAAAAAGCGGATGTACAGGATACTTCGGGGACGGGTGTACTGCACCTACATGGCGACTGTGAACTCTCAATATTTTAGCACCTAAATACATTTTTTTATTAGTCTCTATACAGCCCGACGTGTACCTACCCATAGTATACTATATACGTATACATAGGTATTGTAATGGGCTATTATAATATAGCCACGTATAGGACTGGATGCGTATAACATTATTGTCGGTAAACAACGCTGTAAGTGCGTCTATTCAGCCATTTACACGCCGTCAGTGCGCGCGTCTATTGTTGTCCTAAGATAATACTATTTGCACTGCATTCCTACGCCATTATTTATGTATTTTGCGTGTGTGTTTTTTCGTCGACGTATGATATATAAAATTTCAAATAAAAACACTTGGCTATAGTAAGATTTACTCCGTGGATTTCATACCTATCCCACTGACCACCTGTGAGCGGCAGTGACCGTGTCGTGCGATTACTGTGTGCTCAGTGTAATAATAATACGCATATAGCTATAGTAGGTACCAGCTATACACAACAGCTATTAATGCGATAATTATTGTTGTCGTCGTTAATCGATGGTTCGTATGTATCTACACGGCATGATGATACGCGATATGGCCATTCGCCCGGAGTGATTGTGTTCGAGTGGTAAAGAAAAAAAATTAGCGCGTATCTAAAGCAATGCGGATAAATAGCTAGGTGTATTCGTCTGGGATTTTCGTCCGTATTGTTCCTCTGCAGGCGGCAAAACGACATTAATTCAAAGCGCGTGTTTCGCCGACCCGGGTGGGACGAGTGGAAGAAGGGGGTGACGAAATAACTGTTCTTCGACTACATTATAATAATAATAATAATAATAATAATAATATTATATTATAGGCACGGTCCGGCGAAATGGGCCAACGTGGTTTTGGCGACCGGTCAAAACGCGTCTGGTTAGCCGCCGCCGAGACGTGGATGTTCGTGACGATGTTTTACATATTTTAAGGTCGCACCGCTATAATATTGTAATAATAATATAGTACAAGTAGATGGAAAATTAGTAAAATATAATAATATTGTTTCTTACGTATTTATTATATAGGTACCTAATGAATTTATGTTCAATGTGCGGAATGCGCAGTAGAGTGTAGCTGAGACGGTTTTACGTTAATTGTTGTTATAATAATATCGTCGTCATACCTATTATATAGATAAGAGGTGATTCACCCCAAATATTTTCTTTCTTTATAAATGTATTTAAATTGTGTTTTTTTTTATTATTTAAGTATACCTACTCGTTTTACCCGTATCATTTAAGAAGCATAGTAGGCAATACAATTTATTTTTCAAATGAGAATCACCCTTTTTCTGCTATTTGTTAAACAAGTAGTTATTATGAATGTTTTGATGTCCTATATCAATCAAATTCTAAACTAGCACTTTCTGAGCTATTATGCAATAAGCCCTATATCCTATAAGGATATAATGGTACAAGGTAATAGGTTTTAAAAAATATGGCCAATCATAGCTATGATTATAATTTATTTATAGTATAAGTAATTAATATTATACATTTATTAAAATTATAAAATTGTCCGAGCATATAATAAATACCAGATCACTAGACTAAAATATTTTATATTACATATATTTTTAATTTTACCTGAAACCATTAATAAGGACTAGGTATTAATTATTATCCTAAGACCTAAGTAAATAAAGTTAAATAGCCTGAAAACTACTTGTTAATAATTTTAATTAAAAGCACCTAGGTTTTAAAAAAAATCATGTGCTAAACAATTTACTAGAATAGGGTGGTTCTCGTTTGAAAAAAAAAAGGTTTTTCCAATTTACAATGGTATACAAATTTAAATATATTTTGAAAAGAATAGGTTCTTAAGTATACCTACTTAAAAAGGGCAGAATATGAAAAAGGATGATTTAAGGATAAAAGGATTGGGATGAGCATGATTGATGAAATAACCCATTATATGATCGATACAATTATTATTATGACAATATTCTTATGAACGTCTTAGGAAAAACAAATTTTGAATATTGTAATTAGTGGAATCAGTGGCGTAGACATGAATTTTCATTGGATGCGGGGGGATATATATTCATTATTTCTAATTAATTATTGTCTGTTAACGGGACACTGTCCACTTTTGAGGTTTTGTAGCCAATAATTGTTGTGAAACTCGTTAGTCGTTTCTAAAATAATTTCATAATACATAACTATGATAGTTGTGTCCTATGTATCATAATTCATAATATATTAATATTAAGTAACATTTCAAAATTTGTGTATACATTTAATGTATATGCCTAGTGCCTACAAAGATTTACTTTTGAAAATTATTTTCGACAGTATTATTTTAATCGAATACTGTTATATTACACATTGTTTAGGTAGTTACAACCACTGACACCATAATAGGTTATTTAATAAATATTTTACCATTTTGTGTTATCCATAATATAATATTATTATCATATACCTAGTTAGTACTTAATATTACTATGTTAATTATAATAATATGCTTTAGTACTTTGTTCTCAGTCTTTGTAAATTATTATACACTTTGGAGTTTGTAATAGATTTTTTGTTAGTAATTTATTGATCTAAATGTATTATCTATTGAGAAAAGCTTTAAAACCCACTTTATATCCATATCAATATGGTATGTATGTCCTAAATCAAATTAATTTTTATTTAAATTTGGTTTATAAATGTCGAACGATTAGAAAAGGTTTTGTTGATATTACAAAATACAATAATTTATTGAATAACCTTAAATAAAACTATATAATCATAGGGCATAGATGACTATAGTAAGTAGACATTGGTATACTATCATAAATAATGCACCTTATACATGTATCACAGGTTACTGTCTAGTAAAGTGTACAGGGTATTAAATAATACAAAACAATATGTAATGTAATGCGGTTGAAATGTTTGTTGTGTTGCAGATACCTTGAATTGTAAGGAACATCTATTATACAGTATCGTTTATAGTTTATATAAATAAATATATCATTGTAATAAGTGGGTTCAGTCTTACTGCGTATAATATTATTATTTTGGTCGAAAATAACAAAAATTAAGTATGCGCATTATTATAATATCTGAATACAATGGAAAACAATAATAGAAAAGTAAAGTTATCGCGGTATACTGAACCCTATAATACGAATAGTTTGGCCGGACTACGATGATAATTTAAATTGAATAATGTGATGGACAGCATAAAGATTCTGGAAATCGTGAAGGAAAACTAATTAGGCAAACACACGAATAACCTTGAAACGAACATGACAACGATGTGTATTTTATTTTATTGAACGTGGGTCATAAAAATATATTGAAATAATGAAATACACACAATTTCAGTACGTACCTATATAGTTTATTACTCTCATCTTGTCAATCACTATAAAATATAATATCGTTTCATGTTTATTTTGGGTTGTAAAAAAATGAAACTTGATTAAAAACCGAAGAGTATAAAGATACTTTATAGTCTAGTGATATTATTATGTGGTATACTCGACTAATAACAAAATTATTATTATTTGTCATTATATTTGATTTGATTTTCAACGTAAACAAACCAGACTACGTCTGAACCACAAAATAAAAAAATAATAAAACATTATACTATATAAATATAATATTATGCATCGTGTATGTTATGATTACCTGCCTACAAAATACAATCTACTTATTTTAAAATTAGACAGTATAATTATTATATTGATAATATCGATTAATTTAAACAGTTTTAATACGTCATGCTTCATACTTCAATTATCAACACTAAGCAATCTCGCGAAGAATACTTTTTTTTTTTGTATCCAAATACCTATTGTATTATAAGAATGTTCAGAACATATTTTATTCGAATGAAGAATAACTTATTCGGTATTCCGAGTGCCTATTTATGTTGACAGTTTAATTATCGAAGACATATTATAGTCGAGGTTTCTTAGGTTTTAAGTGCAGCAATAATACCATTAAGATTACAGCGGAATGGATCAGTTTTACATAATTTCCTACAACCTTTAACTATTGCCGAGATAAATCATTTTTTTCGCGTTCAAAATTATATAAAATATTTTTAAACGAATAAAAAAAAACCAAAGGATATACTCATTATTGACAAAATGTTTACAACTACAGCAAAAAAGCTACAAACGAAATGACCGAAACAAATGCTTTTAGTTCCTACAAGTACTTGCAACTTTTGGACGGTAGGTACTGACGAATGACATAATAACAATATTATCTACTTATAGGTGGTACAAAATGTTTTAAATAAACAGGTAGTATGTCGACTTAAATAAAATAGATATAAATATATTGTAATAACAGTTCACGTGGATGGTTAAAATAAAGTATGTATTATGTGAGTATACAAATTAACTATATGCACAGTGTATATTTCAATATAAAAATATAATATATAAACAGTAAATAGATAATGGGTAACTGTAATAAATTATACGGACGTACGTTAAGTCCTATATTGTGATTAGTATTGTAGGTAACTTGTTATTAATAAACTCGTCGAGTGTGTCACGTTTAATTTATCCGTTTAATACGTCATAGGTTAAATCAATACGTTATAAAAAAAAAAAAAACAGATTGGATGAAGTAAAGACGTTTTATATAGGAAGAAGTTATGGCATTTCACATTATATTATATGATGAGCATTTATATGCCACAAATAAATAGTCATATAAGTACATCGATTCAAACATAAGTAACACACAATAATATTATTATAACATGAGTATTAACAATTTGTAGAAAACGAAAATATTATTAAGTACCTACACTCATGTCTCACTATGGAATAAAAAATAAAAATAACATCATATAAAAATCATTATAGATTTTCTACATTGTATAAGTAGACAGTAGTAAGTACGTATAGATAATATATTACAACATATATTATTATATCATAACGAGTGTGTATGGCACAATTTATAGACCTAATGGTTTTTTATGGCGGCGGCGGCGTCGTCGTCGATTTTTAGCTTTTTTGTATCAGTCGATAAAATGGATGACTAGTTCCGGTCGGGATATGGCCACGCCGCCTTCTCCCGCTTCCGCAGTGGCGTCCGGAAGGTATTCAATGCTGACCGTGTCGCCCCTGCGGACCACGGCCGTGCTGATCGGGTTCGAAAGGGCCACGCCGCCGGGGCCGGCCTTCGCCCTGGCCGACGGTTTCAGGTATATCTTGGTGACCGGTCTCTCAGTGGCGACGTCCGTGGAGTTTTTCACCTGCTCCGTCTGTACGACCGGACCCGACGACGCTGCCGCCACTGCCGTCTTCCTCAGCCAACTCGGTCCTCCGACGCTCGGCGTGTTCGAGTGCAGCGGCTTGACCTGCGCCGGCCTCCACTTCCGGTTCGGGTCCGCGGCCGCGTCCCCGACTTCCGATCGGTCTGCCACGTCGTCAACCACGGTCACTCGGCCACTGTCCAAGTTCACGGCCACGGATCCTCTGGGCGGCGGTGGGATTGTGGCGGCGGCGACTGCTGATCCAGTTCCGCTTCCGGTTCCGGCGACTCCGGGCCAAACGCCTAACGTCGGCACGAATGCCCAGTACGGCAGCCGATACCTGCGCATACAATAACCACGGTTAGGTTTAGGCGTTTGGCCCTACAATGACGAGATATCGTGCAGTGTTTGAACGTAAGGCACGTTCGATTTACGTATTATTTTGTTTTCGTTTGTTTGTTGTTGACGTTCGAGCACCGGTATACCTACACCATTAATGGTATTGGTATAATATTGCAGGCATATAACTATAAGCTACAGTGGTGTTGTCGGTACAACGGATGTGAAATTCCGTTTAGTGTAGTGGCATTCTACGAGTTCGTTTGAGATTTAAACCATATAATATATTAGTATTATGTGGGTCGATCTCGTCTATAATAATACAGACGAATAAACAGTTGTTCACACAGATTATATACGAACGGTAACGTGCAAAATCAAAAAACAAAACGCATATATTTTAGACGAATAATAAGCGCATCGCTGAACTACACTTATTTTTATAAACACTCTATTTGTGTTTATGCTTATATAACTCAAATGAATAAAAATTACTTTCCGAAACTTAAATTTAATATTGTCTTACGTATAGATGTAGCGAAATTCAATAATACTTTAGTGTGCATGCAATTTCTTTTAAATTAAATATTAAACCTTCTTTGTATAGAAAAGAAGATGTCCTGATTAAAAAATCAACGTACAGTTGGAGACTAAAAATGTTCGTGATAGTTAATGATGTTTGTTATATTTGTAAATATGTTTTTAGTTATGTTCTAACTGTTCCTTTTAAATAACTGTATTTAATTTAATTTATTTTTTTAAGATTACTTGAGAACTCTCTACTCCACTACAAGCCTAGGCTTAAATGAGTAGATAATATATTTTTTATCTCCTTATTATATATTTTAGGCTTAATATGTATTTTTAGTAAATAATTGTAAATAAACTATTCAGTAAAAAAAATATATCTTTATATATGTAAGGAAAAAAATATTATGAAGGGGTGGGGGGAGGNGGGGGGGTACTCACTTTTTTTTGTACTCTCGTGTAATCTGCCTTTTATCATATCAACTTATTATGTCATCCGATATAGATTGTATATTTCGACTTAAAAAGGGTAATATTGCTAGTTATATAAAAATTCCATGATGGTTATAGATGATAAACGATAAAATGACTTACATTAGTAAATAATGATATCATCAATATAATATAAACGTTTAAAATTTAAATAAATAGTAAAAGTTATAATCATATAATACACAAAAACAGGGTACAAAAAAAAATAAGTTGTTGTGCATGTGAAAAATACAATGTGTTAAACAAATTATAACTTATAGAAATGCATGATCCTACAGTCTAGTTTCATGACGCACACACAGAATATTCAAATATATTTATATATAATATAGGTTACTGGGTAGGTGCTGAGTAATATATTAACTAAGTTACAGAGTACGTTTAAGAGCAACTTATGAACCATTTACTGTCCACTTATAACAAATTTATGTGATGTATATAACGTAGGTACATAATATTTTTACATCAAACTTTTCAAATGCAGTGTATCTGGTTTTTCTATTTGATTAACTACTTGTTGTTTTTAGGTTAGTAGGTATCTTGTTGATGTTGTTGTTGTTGTTGTCGTTGTTGTTGTTATGTACTTGTATTTTTTTTTTTATACAGGCACAATCACACAAATACACAATTAAGTAGCTTTATGACCATAAAGTTACGGCCTGTCACCGATTTCCCGTATGGTAGGTACATCACTACCTCCGTTGGTAGAAAAAAAAAATCTTTGATGTGAAGAAAAATCTCGTTTTATTAGTTTATGGTTTGAAGTTTTTGTTATTTGAATATTATACCCACACAGTAACGCACTAATGCAATTTTAAATTGACGTGTTAGTACCACTAGTACCAAATGTCTAAATAGTACCTATAGTAAATCCATGAAAGACTTATATTTTAAAATGATAATATAATACTCGTATATTAATATCATATTTCATAAAGTTCTTCAATAATTAGTTATCAATTCAAGATTGTATTGATTAGTTACAACTAAATTAATTTTCTATCACAAAGCTTTGAATTAAAATGTAAAATGTACGTTGTATTTAAATTTAAATTTAAAAACATTTTTTACATATTATATACCTAATTATGTGAAATTATGTAAGATACAAAAGTTTTTATACAAATCTAGAGCAATTTTGAAATGCGAAATAATAAACTCAATGTTTGTATGAAATATAGTTTTGAATACAGTATATTCATTATAATATTATATACCTACTCCAATAACATTATTCTAAACATCACTTAGAAATTAATCAAAATATTTTACATTATAATAATGTGTTTGAATAAAATTATAATATTACAATGAGGTTATTGCAGTAAATAATATAATTATAATTATATAAGAATAAAATAATGTTTAGAAATAAAAATTTAGGTAGTCTAACTAAGTTTGCTTATAAAATAAAACTTAATTGTATAAGTTAGCAGTTGAGATTACATATAGGTATCTTATTTGCCTACTTGTAATATCAAATAAGACTTAATTATGTTAACGGATTAACGAGCAAAACATTATACATAATTGGTACACTCCGAGTTCACAGTTGAATATTAAAAGTAAACATTTAAAAAGAAATTTGAAAAATATTGTTAATTATAAGTATAGTATAATATTAAAGATCGTATAATAATATAAAATATAATGTACTATGTATAACGTTATGCACGCGTAATATTTTACTCGTATAACAATTATACACAATATGACAATACATCCTTCACCATAAGGTTGTATAATAATAGTTTGATAAATTAGGAGAGTACAAACGACGAAGAGGAGAACTATAGATTTTTAAATATTTATAATATTACACATGTAAATAATATTATGGAACCACGAGGTTTATAATCGTACCTATGTCATAGTGTATATTTTAATAATTATTAATTTATATGTATTATATAGGTAAGTATATGGTGTGTAATAAATTATTGTTAAATTTATATTTAATATTTAAATTAGGTACTAAACATATTACTATAAAATATACGATAGGTAAACTTATGCACGTATAATAATAATATGCAATTATAGTGTTAATGTAGGCACAACAATTTTTATAGAGCTATAGTAATATCATATTGTTATCATCATGTGCAATATATCACGACAGTCTTGTGTTGTTGTAGAGGAACAAACGGATAAACGTACGGCGCTGGGGTTGTCCTCAGAACTGGTGGTCGACGAGTTTCGAGGACTTTTTGCTCTTGCGCGACTTCTTCCGGACGGACGGTTCCGG
Organism: Macrosiphum rosae; assembly: GCA_016617965.1. Classification (NCBI taxonomy): domain Eukaryota; kingdom Metazoa; phylum Arthropoda; class Insecta; order Hemiptera; family Aphididae; genus Macrosiphum; species Macrosiphum rosae. The sequence goes on from WHPZ01566128.1 coordinate 66,726, forward strand.
GTTGTAGTACACTATCGGCCCGGTGGCTATCAGCTTGGCGCCGTCCGGAAGTGAGATCTCGCGGCCGTCGCCTGCGTCGCGCCGACGTTGGGACGCCGTCGTCAAGCCGCGGGACGGTGTGGGGAACGTATACGCGACGCCGTCCGCTGACAGATAGGCCGTGCCGCCGGCCCGCGCGTCCTGCAAGCTCCGACCGAAACCGTTGTTTTGCTGCGGGTACGGTGCGTAATATCCGGTCGGGCCCTGCACCATCTGTGGCCCGTATCCGGCCATCGAGATGCCACCCGCGGGCACGGGGACGTCCGCGGACGAGCCGGACGCCGTGTGCTTGTTGCTATACGCTGACCCACCGGGGCCCACGATGGCCGTACCACCGGATCCTGCGGTGGCTATGCCGCCAGGGCCCGCGATCGCCACGCCGCCGCGGCGCACCACTAGCCGCTTGATCTGCGGGCCCGTGTCGCCGTTGTGCTCAGTGGCCTCCTTGTCCGGCGACCAGCCGAACAGCTTTGACGGTTCCGGCGCCGCGGTCGTCGTCGTGTGTTTGAACGGCCGCACGTGGTTCAGCAGCGCTCCCTTTTCCTCTTCCGACCGCGCGGCCACCGTGTTCCGGCGCGACCGTCTCCTCGCTTCCGGTCCAACGGCGGACACCTTACCGCCACCGACAATCCGCCTAGTAGTTCGGGACGGTACCCCGTCGTCCAACCGGTTGGCGTCCTCGCCCGTCACGTCACCCGTCGAGTGCCTGCAAATGTCAGCGGCCGGACCGTACTCTATGATCTCGGAAAATGAGTTCATCATCGTCTGCAGCGGATCTTTGATCAATATCGGAAAGTAATCGGCCCAAGGCGACGACCAATCGATCCTCGACGACGCGTCACCGCTGTTATACATCCGATTCGGAACGCCCAAGTTGCCGCCCTGCATTGGCGTCGCGAACACCGTGTGTCTGATGATCTTGCGCCTAATGGGCATCTGGCGGTGGTCCGACACTGGTTCGTCATCGCCGTTGTTGTTATTGTTGTGGTGTTGCTGTAGCTGCATGTTGTTGTTACCGCCTCCGACTGATTGCGGTTCACCGTTCAGGTTATGGAGGATCTGACCTATGTACGGGTCGCTCGGCCGTTTCCTCGTCGAGTACTCGTTGTAGTTCTGGTACTTTTGAAGGTTTTTGTCTAAAAGGTCCCTAAGCGCTTCCAGTTCTTCTCTGGTTATGGAATCCAATGCCAGCTTTTTTGTCTCGGCCATTCGCAGGTGCGCTATAGATTTCAATCGGCCCAACATGTTTTCCGTAGTCGAAGATTCCGTTTGGTGTAGCGGAAGTTCGCTTACGCTATCACTAAAATACACAAAATTCTTATTAAACCACCCGTGTTTATAAAAGAAAAAAAAATTGAAATCTACGAAAAAGAAACTATTTTTTAACCTCTCACCGAAAAATATTTTATACATTTTTGTTTGATATTTTATATCAAAAAAATGTTTAAAACTTTTACCGAAAGTTTACATTTCGGGAGATATATTTCTATTAATTACAAAAAGTAAAATATGTTAAATTATTTGAGCAGGAAAAAAAAACAAAGCGTAACCGAAATATTTACAGGACAAAAATAATTAAAAAAAAAAAAAAATGTGTTTGAAAATAAGCTTACCTTCTATATACTATGTTACACGCATTGAATATATTGACCGATCCATTGCCATAATTTTGCATAAAGCACTAAAACCGTAGAAAACAAGAAAAAACCACCGAAATTGTGCACTGCTAACGTGTGTGTTTAGTAAAATATAATGTACTCAACTAATCCATTCAGCGTTTAAAGATTTTAAACTTAAAACTTTTGTCAGTCGGTACTTTGTTTATAATATTATCTTATAAGTCAGTTGCAGTTATCAAATGCGTTAATTTAGTGTTAAACCCATTTTTTGTACAGTGTTTAATGTTTATAATTTGTTAAGATGTGTATAGTGTTGTTGATATAGTAAAATATTATATTAACAATTATTATATTATATACATTAATCTATTTGTCACTTTCGAGAAGCGCAAAACAAAAACTTTTTTTTTTTTACTTACTGTTGGAAGTGTTTATTATCCCTCTTCGCTTCTCTTATGATCTCGTCGTGTTCATCGATGTCCGACGGTCTGCTATGTCCATAGGCGATCAAACAGAACAACAACACCTGAAAAATCATTACATATAGTATGAAAAAAAAACTGACAAAAAACGAGAATGATTTACCTGGAAAAACATCATAATACTATTAATAGTTATGTTAACACGATGCGTTCACATACATGCAGATGGTCCGAGAATCAAAAGCACTATGACCACTGACTACCCGACCACCTTTCACTGTAACCACGATTCCCTCTACCATCTCCTAAATCACACGCGGTGTTTAGTGATCATGATATTATTTTCTATAACTCCATTGTCCGTTTATCATTTCAATGACGATGCCTATGCATAATGGCTGTCTAATCGATTTTTGATATTTGCTTCCGAATCCTCCTCGAGTGGCCTAATTTTACTTTTATTGTTGGATTATATGATTTATTCATCGCAAGTAAGTATTTATTATTTAATATGAGATGGCAAAAGACCATATTATTATTATTGTTGTTGCAGTTGATGTTATATAGGTACGACCTGTTATAACAATATAACAATTACTTTCGAAGACACGTTTGTAATAGTCTTCATCATTTATAACGATTTAATTATAGATAACTCGTATAATAGCTAGTATAGCTGCTTTATAACAAAACCGCTATTTTTTATATTTTTTTCTACGATAAACATGATATTTGTTTTAACATTTTTGTTTGAAAAAAAAGTGATTTAAAATTATATTAGATAACATTCTGTTGTAATTTTAATAACAAGTGTTGTTTTTTTTAGACTTTGAGAAACAGACCATCAATTAGTGATACTTATTAAATAATAATTTACGTGCTTGTAATATTTTATGCAAATCGTATTGAACAGAGTAAAATACTCATGGAAAGACCCGTTATAACTTATAACTATCTCATCATGTTTTGTTTTAAACACTTTTCTGGAGTATGACTTAGACAATAACAATAATTATTAACCAAACCGGGTTAGTGGGTGGTAAATGGTAATTACACATTATTATAATCTGTACCCACACAACGATAAAGTAATTGTCGTAAACAATTCACATTATTCTATTCTAATTTCAACTTCCGGCCAGCCACTGTTATCTTCTGCTGCAGATTCTTATCGCCACCCCGTGTTACTGACACGGAATCCTCGCATTATGTCTCTCCTATGTCTGCTCTCTGCCTCTCTGTCCCTCTGTCCCTCTCACACTCGCTCTCAAAATACACTTTCGTATGAGCCGAAGGATTGTTCAAACACAATATCGGGGTATACGCGAAGGGGCGTTATTAAATCGGTCGGAGTTCAGAGCCGTCTGTGTATAATAATAATAATAATAATATTATTTGTTCGATATAATATAGCGTGTACCATTTCGGAGAGAGTGGTCAGGTTATTTTCATTCGGTCGGCGGAATAGTATAGTCATAACCAGACATCGTGTAAAATCGAGTTTGTCAGTATTTATTATAGTACATAGTAAGCTGTAATGTCAAGCATACATCGGGAAGATTCTTGCCGTGTATACCTAGGTAACGGTAAATTTCTATTTGTATAATTGTAATGAATGTTTTGGGCGCACGCGACCAGTTTAACCCGTGCGGCAAGTCCCTGGACTAAGAACTATGTCGACAAAGATAATAAGCCACGTCTGAAATCGAACAACCATAATATAATAAATAATACACAAAGTCCACGATATTACTTTATAACTTATACCTATTGACAATTTGCGCAAAATCACCATTAAACGACGGGTGATCAACGAACTGACGTCTAAACGGAAATTCGTTTATTTTATTGGCAACGGCCTACAATGGTGCAGTGACCTTAATCCGAAAATCTGAATGATATTATAATATATATATATATATTATATGGATATATACATAAATATATATGATTATTCGCTATATGTTATTATACAAGTGATCTGGATGACACTAAACCAATAACCATATCATTATTATTTGGTTTTGAATATCACGCACATGTTGATGTGTATGACCACGCAAAAACGCATGCCGACGACGGCTCGGCACAAAAGATCGATACACACAGAGATATGAAAGAGCACCGTGTAATATATATTATCGTTATTATGAAAAAGGTTAAAAGCGAGACGAATATAAACGCGTTCTGGAACGTCAAAATTTAAAAAGAAATTATCGGGAAAAGTTAGTTTTACCGGTGGTTTTACAAAAATGTCCTACTACACGCAGAGAGAGCACAAAATCATGTAAGTATGTAAACGAAAATGTAGTCCTGTCCAATAAAAGTATACCGGCTATGCCTATTTAGTTTTTTTTTTATAAATTATTCCGAATTTTTTTTTACTATCATAAATTCTTAATAGAAACTACAATTTTTTGGGTACCTACCTATATTATATTAACTGTTTGTGATTTTGCTTTGAACTTTACTCAATAACACTATAATATATTCACTGATTTCACTGTGTCATAATATGATCAGTGTGCGCTTAAAAATTGTTGATTAGGTATACAAACTGAATATACTGATAAAGTATATTATGTAATTTATAAGTTATAACCAATCAATACATACATATACTATAGGAGTACTGCAGGGCAGATGAAAAGCTAATTTTTTTATGTTTCTAATCTCTTTAATATAACTTGCATTTCACTACACACACTATATAAGAAACCTAAACGTGACGTTATAATATTACTGTAAATATCGGATTAAATAAATAAATATAATATAAATATTCCATACACGTTTTCAATAAATGTAGTCATCAGTATACCGTCTTAACAAAGGTTGACAGTTACGTTACACAGCTTAAAAACGGTTAAACCGAATTTGTATTTCAATAAATTATGCAAATATAAGGGAAATTGAATTCCTTGTTAAAAATGCAATAAAGCGTCGTATTTTTTTAAATAAATTAATCATAAAATTAACTATCTTGATATTTTAAGCTATAATAAATTATTGCCACCTATTTATAATGTCATAAAAAAAATGTGCTGTGGTTACTATACATTTAATGACTGCAGTCCACAACATTAAATTACTGTATTATAAAATATGGTACTCATAACTTTGCAGTTTACATAAAATTGTTGTAAAGAAGTGAATAAATTTATATTCAAATCATAAACTGTTACAACTTACAAATTTAATAATAATTAATTCAATAATGTATATAAACGCTTATTTTCAGTGAAAATAACTATTAAGTATTCACATCATTCGACAATTATATCCTATAACTTAATTTAAGCCGTAATCATAGTGTCTGGTCTTATAGGGATGATTTTGTGTTATCGCGGTGAAGAAGAAAACATGGTTTCTCGATTTACCACTGAGTTTTATGATTTTTTTTTTTCGACATTTATTTGAATTATAAATAAATATTTAAACCATGTGGTAGGTACAAATATATATTTGTTTTTAATGTATTGAAATGGATGGATAATTAATTATAAATGTTAAAATATTACTATATTATTGCATAATATTACAACTTATTACGTTTGGCTATATTTTTGGAAAATTTAAATTGCTGCCTATGCAAGTACGAATGAATGCGTACAACAACTTAAAGAGTTTCTAGTCACTACATTAACAACAACTATCTTATAAACGGATTCTTAACATAATATGTATGTATAACATAATGTATGTCATGCTCAAATCAGAGATACGAGGGGTATCATCAAAAACTATTTCTATGTAATTTATAAAAACCAGTGAATAGTAAAGTCAAAACATTCGCAAAGAATATAGTAATAGCCAACAGCTAATTGTGTGTTAAAATTGTAAATTCGTGTTATTATTGGAGCGATGTTCTAAGATGGCAAGCAGTATAGTGATTGTGAAAATTAATTAGTCTTATAAACACGGTAGTTACGATTAAACAAATAGGTAACAACTATAATATTGTAATCAGTTTTTGATAATATAAGTACTTATTCCTATAATATCTACGTGTCCAATCAATGTCGTCTGTGTAGTGCCCATGCCACTTGCCTAAAAAACGTCGAAAATGTCATTTGTACAGAAAACTAGGACAACGAGTCGTTGAAATGAATTTGATGAGAATTATCATCAGAGGAAATTAATAAATAATCTAAATGCAATTTTCCGGTTATCTGGTAATGTATGTACCGTAAATACATATTGCTGTTGGGCATAATACCGCGTCAACCTAAAATTGTGTTTTTTTGGATGTGATTTTTTACTATATATATTATGTACTGATATACCATGTATCTATAACCTCGTATATACCCACATATAGTTAGTCCCATTGAAGATAATTACCGAAATTACGATATAATAATACCGTGACGGTGTCACATGTGACGCATGTGTGTATAGTATAAGTATAATATGATATGTGAAATTTCTGTACGCGGGTATATAAGTATTACTAATCTAATAATATTACAAGGAGGATTTAGAAATGTATATAAACTGTAAATGTACAGTATAATAATATTTGAAAATAGCGGTATATGTTCGATCGTGAAAATATGAACAAAATATTTAAAATATGCCGCTTTATAGGTAATACTCCATACGTTTGACCGAGACTTGGTATATTTTCTAACTAATCACTGAGCTTTTCTGATACCTCTAAGAACAATTTGAAATTTTCGTCAAAATCGGTCGAGTATACATATACTTAAGCTATCATAAATAAAAAAAATGTATTTTTTACTGCTATTTTCCAGTTTTTATTTTTTAAAACGACACCAACCATTTATATTTGCATATACCTACAACAGGTACCGACGCAGAATATTTTTGCGAGGATTTTAATATTCAAAAAAATCGAGAATAAAATCAGAAATCAATTAATAATATTATAATAGTATTTAAATTCGTCGGGATTCCATCGCAGAGAATGAAAAAAAAAACGATGACAACTAATAGTGTATTTATCCGGTTTTTCGCGCTCAACAGCTAATATCGGTGGTGGTGATGATGTAGTCACTTTCGGCGGTCGAATTAACATAATAAGACATAGGTACCTTATAAGGTACTATATAGATAGGTACCCATAACCACCTGTAGCACTGAACGCGGGAGCGGTCCGACGCGTTAATTAAAAGCCATCGGGTGGGGCTGAAGTGCCGAACAGGGGGCTTGACAGGGCGTGGGGAAGGATCGGGTGGCCGAGTGGGTGGTGGGCGAACTTGTCCGCACATAATATTATTATTATCATGTGCAGTGTTCGTAATATTTATAATAATAATAATAATAATATGATAATGCGAGTGTTGGCCAAACGGATATACTTAATAACACGTTTTTCGCGGTTTGAAAAAAAAATGTTTTTTAAAAAATACGTACCACGTTATGTTAACTGTGAACTTTGGACACGACCGGTCGCGGCGGGTATGTTTGGTCGGCGGGTTGGGTGGGGTGGGTGTCAGAAGGGGAAGGGGAGGGCGTGTGCGTTGACCTCCGGCCAATGACTCCCGAACCACCGCCGCCGTCGTCGCCCGGCGACGAATATAATAATAATAATAATAATAATGTAATATAAATATTTGCCGACCACGAAAACTATATAATAACATATTATTGTCATAGGTAGGTACTCATAATAATACGAGTATAATGTAGATGTGTTAAGTGTTGTTTAGGCGATCCCACACGAAATACATACAAAATACATCATTACATAATTTCATTATAAACACACTGCGAATGGGTGACGGGCGACGATTATTTTGGATTTTGCGTCGTCGTAAATTTGCACAATGTTTATAAACGACTACGCGGGATAAGCCCACGCTGAAACTAAATAATAGGAATGAAATTAAAATATCAAATAATATTATAAAACTACCGTCTCGCGCGTGTTCGCCGTACACGTGTCATGGCATAAATCGTGGCATCATTATACGATTAATAGATAATTCGTATCGATCCTTCAGCTGCGTGGGACAAAGATATATGATTAATATCATATAAGGGTAATACTGTGTGTGCACAATATACGGTAGGAAATAATAATGAAATCTTCGTCGTGATGATGTAATTTGGTGGAAAGATTGACACCTACACGATGTAATTATGTTTGATTTACACTCGGCGTCGGTGGATTTATCGCCAGGCTGCGCATCCACAGAATAAGTTAAATTTATCCTATTCTGGCTAATATTATATTGTAATAATTTTTTTTAACATAAATAATATGTTTTTGGACTGGATACATGTTTTTCGTTTCAGACCGATTTTTCGTAAGGTTTTCCTTGTACGTATATGAAAAATATCGAGGCTATGGTTTTTTAAATTTTTTATTAGTTTCTAGCATCAGACTCTTTCTAGCAGCACTGTTTAATCATTTAACTGTTAAGTTTAATGGGGGCCTTCACCTCCTAGGACCACCAAGTTTCACACTATACGCTCCGCTGTGTATAGCAGTATAGCACTAAGTGAGCTGCACAAATATCATACTTAAGATCCTGCTGCATGGCACGAAATTCGTTGATACTAATATAATATTGTATTATGTATTATTATCCACTATTATTAGAACAATACAAATTCAGAATACTTCGACGATTTTTAGACGGTTCGAACAATGATTTTTTGAAAAAAATTGTTCGGTGCCTACCTACTTAAAAAAATAACGTTCTCTACAAATATTTCTATTCAGTGTTGGCAAAAACATTACATTTGATGAATTGCACACTTTCAGTTGTTAATAAATATTTTGCGTACAGTGTCCGATGAAAGGGTCGAAGACAGGGAGTTAAATTATGTATATTATATACATATCTAATTGTTATTGGACCTTGCGTCCGTGGTCCGTATCAATTATATAAATAAAAATATTATATGGGAGATTTAGGAATCATCATTTTATAGATCTCTATTTTTACTGTTTTTTTTTTTTAATATATAAATATGCTTTTGGGCTGAATACTGGGTTTTTCGTTTCTGACCGATTTTTGGAAAGGTTTTCGTTGTCATGGTTGTTTAATACTTATTAACAAAACTATATATTATTTTATGATTTATAAATTTTCCGACATTTCGAGAAGCATGTTCCGGATTTTTTGTTATTTACATCAGTGTCTTTGAGGCTTAATTTAGTGAACGGGTATAATACATATTATAAAATTCGTTAAAACTTAATAATTTGTGTGATATTGAATGTATAACGTTTTAGTATTTTGTTGTTATTATATGAAACTACCTTGCTCTATGGAACTCATTAGCAATAAGTAGATTTTCATGGTTAACCTGTTGTGGACAGATAGATTTTCATTACGATAAAATGTTTTCGTTTTAATATATTAAAAACCTATTAAAAAGTATATACCTTGTCAATCCATCATATTCAAATGATTACTAAATAATTTGAGACTTGAGTCTTATGAATAGAAATAGGCACTACTTTACATAGGTAATTTCATTATTTGTTTATCCGTCAAAGTACCTACATTGTTATTAAATCGTTTATAATATTCTCAATCATCTGACCATGACTGATCATGCAGACTGCAGCTCATAAGACGTAATCCCATCAATAATTCCAAATTAATGATTATAAATGACGAACTAATAACATTCAAATAAAAATGAAGACAAAATATATTGTACAAAAATAAACTCAGTAGAAAAATACTTGAAAATAATGTCATTTATTCGTGCGGTGACCAGGCAATTTTACAAACATCTTGAATTTAAAACAGAGATAAGGACAGTAAGTAAACTACTGCATTTTATTTTTTTGTCCATTTATGGGGGTCAAGAGCAGTTATTATATTAAGTACCTATTGGCGTACCTATTGGCGTTTTAATCCTCGGGGCTTGAAACTCACACCGGTCACAGTAGATGGTTTTTTCACTCGGAAATAACGAATAAAAAACACACACACACTCAAACTACAGACGTCGTATACCTACCACGTTTATGTTATTACATAATATTATTACTATCGCAGAAAAACTCATCGCTTCGGCTTTCCAATAATGTTATTCTATGCGCGCACTCCGCTTATATTGTATTGACGCAGTGTGAATCGCGGGAGAGCGAAATACACTATCGACAGCGTTAATTATTATTGCTTTCGCGTCGGAGTGTGTTAATCGTTCACTGTAAATATTATTATTATACATAGAGGTGGATACATATTAGTATGATAGATAATATTGTATCTATAGGTATAATATAATATAATATTGGCCCGTCAAATCCGAACGCGCCGTCGCACATATAATAATGTATCGACACAAACTGGTCAGTTATACGGTCGGGTGGAAAGAAATAAAAAACAAAACAAATCACAATGAAGACATCAAGCGGCTATATCCCGCTACCTATTGTTTTAACAACGAAGTCGGATCGACGCCGAGAAATCCTGATGCATGTGAATGCGAATAATTAGCAAGACATCTGCGGCCATAATATTATATTATATTATTATATACATAGTATATGGTACCTATATAGCCATAGGTTAGGTATACCCGCATATATGTATAGGTATATACGGCGGCGATCATTGATCGCGTATTGTGTGCGCGGGATATAGCGTATTTTTCGAAATTTAATTAAACATTAATAATTGTAAAGACGACGCCAGACATATTATATTATGTGCATTATTTCTAACCGACGATAAAATAATAATAATTGTTGTTTATAAATTATATATATATACAAAGTATAGTACACAGTCATCCCTCCTGCGGTATACCTCCACGACGACGGGTTGTTGTTCGGCGATCGTTTCAAGACGCCTCGACGGCAATTTAATATCGAACCGCTCATCGTATATTACAATGTATATAGAATATTATCATATATATATATATTATAATATATGCACGATCGTACTATTACTACCGGGAGCGGTGTATTCGTATATTATAATGTCTACAGCATACCTATACAATATTATAACGAAATGAATAAAGCGACCACTCTGCGGGATGACCGCCGTATGTATATTATATATACACACACAATGAGCCAATTAAAATGTAGTTCTGTCTTGAGCTGTTAAAATCGTCGTCTTGGTTTTATTTTTTTATTTTTCATTCCATTTCAGTCGACCGAGTTACAATACAATATCGAGTCCATTGCGCAGGCCAGCAGATGATGATATCCGTAACCAAATACCTAGTCGAAAACACGGCGATGTGTGCCCTTGGTCACATGTCATTATATGTTGATCCTATCGAGATGGGACGTGTGCCGAAAAATAATCGTATTTTACATATTAATATTAGTGTTATTATATTAAACCTACGTCGTCGGCCAACGAATATACAGTATTTCAGGACAAACACAATACGTTGTTATTATTATTGACTCACACTGTGCACACGGTTTGAAATATTATATTTTGTGCTTGTCGTGTTTGTACAGCGTGTACGAATGTCGTGAGGACAATAATATACGGCCATCAGCCACATGTTGATTCTTCAATCACCGCAGTTATTCACCTTCTATTTTCTAAAAGCCGGAAAAGTAAAATCGACTCGACACGCTGTACATACAATATGTCCGTTATGTAAAATGATAAATCAAATATCGAATATAATTTACTTCAGTCATATACACATAATATAGGTATAATATAAGTCCACACTCGTATTTTACCACATGATGGGTAATCAATTATTGTCTCATTCGCCCATGTGTTATTATAATATAAGTACTACAAATGATCAATTAATTTGCTATAAAAATAAATAATACACGTTCGAGTTCACGCGAGTCGCGAATTAAGTATCTTACACATTCAGTTTATTTCTTAGGTTTGTTTATGTGTGGTATTTAATGTTTACGTCACTCGACTTTTTTCGAATTCATTCGGTTACTCCATCGTCACTGTTCTCACGCTACCATCAGTTGGAAGTATTTTTTAATATGCGTGCGATCATAATATTAATAAAATAAATTTAACAGTAATACCTATGTTTAGTTAATTTTTAACGTACCTATTATACGCTTATTAAAATCTAAAAAGCTTTTAATGCGATTATAGTATACTGCTATGATGACTACCCATACTTTATAACTTATTTAGTTGTATGATATTATATTGGTATGACGTGTATATGTTTGTTTGTCTCTACCGTAGGTGTATATTTAGGTACTTATTTGTAAGAATTTGAAAGCTTCGAGAAGTTTGTAATAAAAAAAAAAATGGTTAGAAAATTGTCCCGAGTATAATGAAACTAGTGAGTTCCTCAGGAGATCTCATTAAATCTCACGGAGAAGGTGGGGTGATACAATAGGTCTTGTGGACATCGATAATAGTATAAAGACAATAAATAACAATATAACGATTACGTCGATAATATCATTAAATGTTGTACCGCATTTTCATTTGCTTACGAAGAGCAAAAAAAGAAGTAAATCTATCGGTCCGGTTTTACCACTCTCCCTCGTGGTCAAGTGCGGCGTTTTATATATCTGCCCAACCCTGAAGTACAGACACTCTTGGCACAAGGTCACGTCCTTGTCCCCCAGCAATGCGACAAACGCGTTCTGATAATTTTTTATTTAGAGGGATAATAAGAGCATTTTATTGTGGAGACTGGCGAGTTGAATGCTTTTTTTTAAGAAATTATCAATTATAACTTAAACGATTATATACTCAATACTTTGTATTCGTGTGTGGTTAGGTTTAGTTACAATAACTACGATAATTGTTATATTATGTAAAAGAAAATGACTCCGTAAACCAATTATTATGCTCGTATAATATTTAAAAGTATGTCGGTAGTTCAAATAAAAAAAAAAACAGAGATAATTGATTAGAAGATACAAGTGGTCTATTATCTTTTTTTCTCAGTGGTTCGACTCGTCCAAGACGTGCAGTAATTGATTTATTATTATAATATTATCGGTACTTAAGCTAATATGATTTAAAACGGATACTTACCTAGTTATTTACTCATTTAAGGATTTCAAACACTAATAATAGTTGTTAAATGAAAAGTGAAAATAAAATTATTTATTTTGACCTTTATCCCGGGGGGGGGGGAAGTTAACATTGAAATTTGAGACTATTATAACAGTTGTTAAATATTAGGGTAGGTATTATTAGGGTAGGCAGGTTATAAATCGTGGAATACCTACAACAGTAGTACCTATTGTCTAATCATAATCGCTATAATTGCTACACCGACGCGCACTGTAAACTTTACAGTTGTAATAATAGTAATCAGTAATCAGGTTAGGTCATAACAAAATATAGTATTATAAATCATATTATAATTATATTATATGATGTAAACATACTATAATACCCACAGATGATAAATCAGCAAGTCCGCATTATTTACAATTAAAAAATGAAATCATTACAACAACAGTACAGGCGGGTATTGCCTAAGTATACATCGATACAGCTACAACAATCAATAGCTGTTATATCCTATATATATATATATGTGTGTATGTAACAATATTACCTACCACGGTATATAAAGATGCTATATATTATATACACTGTCACCGTATTCCGTGTCCGTTATCTGAATTTTTTCTTGTTATCTACAGGATAAAATACTTAATACTGTTTAGGTAAAATCATTAGTTCACTATAGTCATTTTAATAACCACACAGTGAACTAGTTGAACGTTTTAAACTAGCTATTTGGTATAATAATATAATACCTTATGCCTTGTGGTAACCGCACTCGGATTGCACGGAATACGATGACGAGTAATATTATCGGGAGTAAATTTTTTTTTAAATATGTATTTCGTATACCGTTTGCCACGTCGGTGGTATGTTATAATATTTGAAGGGAGGATATTATCCTGTTGCCGTATATTATTAAATTGCAAATGCTTACCGCGAGGTTTAGCGGCTTCATGTCGGCGGCGGGCAAGTTTTGAGGTAGACGAGAACGAGCAATGACCAGCGATCGATCGATGACGGTCCCGACGAGCTTGACCGGACTATGTGGACGACTTGTGACTACGGTGCTGTAATGGGCGCGAGCGTCCGACGTTATGTAAAAACGTGTGTGCGACTGAGACGATGGTCGGAGTGGTCGGGCAATGCATTTGCGGGCTCGCAGACGACGCAGAAGAAGAACCTACTCGGCGGCGGCGGCGGCGGCGGCGGCGGCGGAGGTGATTCGTGCGACCGACCGGGTAAACGTCATTTCCCCCACGACAGACACCTGTACAACCAACAGATTGGCGGACGCGCTAGGAGAACGATATAATATTAGAGGTGAATCGTAATTAATACAATAAAATATATATCTATATTGGTAAGCGTACCATGTTGTATAATATTATTTTATATTTATATAGTACTAGCTGATCCCGTGCACTTCGTTGCCCGTTCAATGTACCAACTCTATATGTCTCAAACTGTGTTCAATTCGTTATTTATAATACTCGGTGTATGGTGTTTAAAATGTATCTTAACTTTTTCGTTGCCCGGAATAAAAATTCTGATTTGCAGCGGTAGATCGCGGACCCCGTGCTGTTTGTACGTACCTGTATGATTTAACTCTTATGTATCGAAGTTATAGCAAGTTTGTCGTGTTCCACGTATAATGGATTAATATAATCTATTAATACAAAATCCTAACCTAACCTAACCGTACTAATATCAGATGAATAAAAAAAACCAAATTTAACCATTTTTAAATTAGCCTGTCTTCTTCCCAGAGGTCTATTCTACACATAAACATTCATGCATATACATATATTGATAAAAAATAATACAAATCAACAAACATGCCCGATTAACCAATAGCAACCAATATATATATACACTGTTTTGCTCTACTGTTGTATTCTTTACATCCAGATTTCCTAATTTTCCGGTGGATTTTCTTAAAATTTTCTTTCATAAAAACATTCTCCTGGCAATTACGAACATCTTAAAAAAAATTGAGCCAAATCGGACCACCCGTTCTCGATTGATGAGGTAACGACATTTTTCACTCTCCATATTTATATATATAGATAACTGATTATTGACTAACATTATTGGACTTTATTTATGCCTAAAACCTGCTCCGTGATATCCTCTTTCATTTAAAAAAAACTGCATGACAATTGGATAAGAACTTTCGAAGCCAAACCGTAAAAAATATTTCTTCTTTTGCTTGATTTCAGTTTTATATATATAGATTACATCGGGCGTAAGAGACGTTTTAGAGTATGCAGTCGACAGGACGGCGGCGAGGATAAGACGATTTTATGATAGTAATATTATAATTACCCCCCTCGTCCCGCAACACCGTACCGTGACAACCGGACGTGTGTCTGTCACTCCGGCCCATCATAATAGGTAGGTACATAATTTATTATAATATATATCGTACCTACAACTCGTGAAGTGTTGTACCTATAGTAATATATTATACATATTATAAGACGTAATTACAACTCGAATATCATAACATATAGGCAATAATACTTTTTTTTTTAAATTTTTTATTTAAAGTAAAGGCTTGGGCATCATGGGTTATTAGCCTACAGTTAGAACACAGAGATAAAAAAAAGTTTAATAAAAACAAGATTAAAATATTTACAGTTGTCTAAAATGTTTTGCTTAAATTTTATGGTGTGGAAAAATGTGTAGATTGCTTCTGTGTTTTCTTTGTCGAGAGCTAGTCGGAGAGATGTTGGCTTGTTGAAAATTGTCAGTGCTTCGTCATATTTTGGACATCTATTAACGATGTGATCGATTACGAGGTTTTCCTCGCATGCATCGCATACTGGGGCAGGTTCTTTGGCGATGAGGAAGGAGTGGGTAGGATATATGTGGCCTAGTCTGACTCGGGTTTTAATAACTTGCAATAGTATTAATTGTTAGTAAATTATTATAATATTTGTGAAGTACACAAAATTTCTCAAGTTGTATCTCCACGCCCTTAATCCCTATTCAATGTTGTCAAAAAATAATAAATGTTATAATGCACGTATCCACTAAATATAAAATAAAGTAGGATATTTATTAACGACACAGTGACCTATGCATAACATGTTTATAAAACGATAATTTTTGTTTTATTATTCTTCTCAGCTCTCAAAACTATAGTTTTGCATATTATGTTCTTATATGTATATATAGTAATATTATAAATATATGAGATTCGACTACGTATCGAATTATATTTTATAGATCGTATTTTGTAACGACTTTGTCACCAATCTCATAATAAATAACGTGATTTGTATTCCACGATATTACGATAAATATCTTGTAATAAAAACATAGTTCAGACCTTCCGCGATGATAATGTCACTGACATCCAAGTTTTTACGTCATGAAATATCACTGCAGAATACATTCTCGTGAAAGTATCGAATTCAAAGTATTATTGTTATCATTTATCTTAGTTTTAACAATATTACAGAAGTTCAATTCAACTGTACAAGTATTAAGGTCTTGATAAAACAAAACACATTATACTACGGTCTACCAACTACGAATCATACATACCTATTCGATACTAATATTATCTACTTATATTTATTTTGTATTCGTCACGAAGTATTACCATCCGAATGATATGCCACCGAATCGTTTTATACTGAAAACGAACAATATTACCGTTATGATATTTTATGATGATTAATGAATCATGTATCTATGTTTCATTATTTAAATTGAACATGTGGAATTTATTTTCTGTACACCTTAAGCATTTACGGCATCTACTGTGACCAAACTTATAATTACATTGCAGGAACTGCGTATAATAATATCCTCGATGAATGTATATAAACATACTATATAAATTATAAATTATAAAAATAAACGCTGGTGTATAATATATGTATACCACATCATAAATCTACCATTCGGCAGATCCTAGGGAAAATATTAAAGCAAAACCGTCAACTCAAATATTATAAATCAAATTATTCTACCTATAGTTATAATCGATCAATAATTTGAATGCGCCGATTATCATAATAGTCGTATAATGACTAATGGATTGGCAATACCAAGTTATAACCCAACATATCATAAACGTAACTTATTTAGTTTTTATTTTAACCTCATTATTACTTCTAACATCTAAATAATAATGAACATTAATCATTTTGAAAACTATAATATTTGGACGTCCCCAAAAGGTTATTTTCTGATTAATTTGGATCACGATATCTTAAAATGTATCTAGGTCAAATAGTTTGTTTTCGAAATTAAAATATTTCATCATTCTACCCAGCTCCAAAAATAAGGCTCTATAAGAGCTAAATCCAGCCCATGGTTTTAGATTAAGTGGATCAAAAATATTAGATTAAAAAAAATATATTTAAATAAGTTGTGCATTGAATAACTAATTAATATAATAGAAATAAAAATGTTTAATACCTATTAAAAAGGATAGCATTTATTTCCTCAAAGCCTCCTTAAAATATTATAAATTTACTTATAATAACTAGTAAATTAAAAAAATATAAAACTTAACTTTCTGGCCGTGCGTTAAAGTCTACAAGTAAAAAATAATTTTAACGAAATGTTCATTAAAATAATACACCAGCTGCGTAGTATACCAGCTAATCATTAATTATAATTCGGTCTTACGTATTTCATCGGTACAATATTGCGCAGGTGTATTATATATTATTATTATAATTAATATAAGTTAATATCAAGAAAAGAATAAAATAAAAAAATTATAAATTTGGCATAAATGAAGTGTATAACTATTCATATGGGAAGCACCTACATACTTATATAGGTTCTACTATTTATTATTATTCGTGTACACCTAATATTATTACAGCTGATGATAAATTCGATAAATGTTCAGATAAACCGACCGATTCACCATGTATAGAACGATATTTGATCACCTTAAAAAGTATTATAATATTTGGAATTTTCATCTGATAAAGGATTAAATGACAACCATTTCGGGAGTTATCTGAAACGTTAATACAATGGAGGAAAGAAAGTCGGTGAAATTAGATGCTTGACGATACTCGAAGATTAAAACATATAAACGGTACATTTCTCCGCAGAAGAACAACGAAAAAAGTACACTAAAACTACTATGCAATCCGAACACCTTCAAACGACGCGGCATATATGCAGCTGAAGTGTACATAATAGACGTTCTGTATATTTTATGCTGTCAGCTATGTATTTATTGCTGTTGTCTGTTGATGGATAATTATATGGCGGTATTACCGGAGATTGCGTGTTTATATAGTTTCAGTATACCATGTAAAAAATAAAAAACACGATATTATGCAAAATCAATAAGCCAATAGGTCCAAAATTATAACGGAACCCATATGAGTGGGTATGGAAATTGATTTGAAAATAATATGTAACCAATCACAAATTATAGGTTTACATTGTGTACTCAACTACTAGCGTTTTCCAGTGTACCGTAATCCGGATAATTATATGATTATAATATATTCATTTGGTAATGAAAAATTTTAATTTGACTGTAAAGTATTTAAGTACTGATAATTAGATAACACTATGTCACTATATAATCACAAACATACGCCAACAATTTGCATAAATGTGTACATTTATGATGATCGAAATTTTTATTTTTTTTTTTATTAGCTTCAAGTTATAAGATAGCTCAACAATTACAAAAGATGATCGAAATATTGTGAATTAGTAGCCTGTATAGGTGTACATAGTAATTATAGGAATTAGGTAAAAGTGCTAATATTCTAACGTACATCTTAATGTCAATGGTGGCCACTGGCTAATGTGCAAATACACACGCCATGCATTTGGAATCACATCAAAAATATTAAAATAAGACTTGATTTTATTTTATTTACTGAGAATTGACGATAAATTAGCTATATTATTTTTAAACTTTTTTACTCGGTACATCCTGCGAATTAAGAAGGCTGGCCAATGCCCAATTCCCATCATACAAAAATGTTTTAATCTTTCGCAAGAAGAATAATCACCCTAAGGTATTGCATTAAATATAATATTACCTCAACCATTTATCTTGATATTTCAACAACTGACGCTCCTTCCGGCCATACACAAGCAATTAAGAAATAATCATAAGCAGAAGTAGGCCTAGATCCAGAGGGGGTGCTAGGAGCACACTCCTCGATATGTTGCTTCCTGCAAAACAAATACCCTATACAACATAGACTTTTCAGTAGGCTGGGGACATTTCTAATCAAAATTGGTACGAAAAAAAAAAATTGAGTTGCAATCTTTTGAATATTAAGAACATTTATTTTGAAGACTACAAGTAGTCTTGCCATCAGGATGGAGTATAATATAGAATATGAGATCTTAACCTTAGCATCTTAGTGTAGTACAGTATACAAACATGTGAGTTCGATAATAGGTAAAACTATACATATAATATAATATTAAATAAAATTGAGTTGTCGTTCCATCTACCTATACTTTGTAAATTTAATTTTAATTAAATAGAATTAGGTACCTACTTAATATTAAGTAAAATATTACTTAAATGTAAAAGTCACAACGATGATTTGGCAGATTTAAAAAATATACTTCACATAATATTATAAATGTACCAACGGAATATACATACGATTAAAAACACGTTTTCAAACATTATTGCTCTTGAATCCTAAAATAGTATTAAGTACTTACCTACTAAAAATACCAAACAAATAATATTATTTGTTATTTTATTTATTGTAAAATATTATAAAAGTTTGGTTTAATATTTGGTTAAGTATTATATTATTTATGAAGTTTGTTAAACAAAATATAGTTCTGTCCATTATAGTCCATTATAATATTTATAAAAGCTGTTTTTGTATGTTTACACAAGTCTTGTGCTGATAAATTTAAACCCAGAAAGTCACCCATTAAAATATTACATAAATATTATCGTCATATAATTTAAACAACTTTAATTTACTGAATAAAAGTCGATTCCGCCCATTATTATTCTTTTGTGAAGATAACGTGTACACGTAGTTAGTCAGCAATAATCTTACTGAAATATCTTAATGAAAAATTTATCATAATCATGAAAAATTTGAAACACCTATTCTAAATATATAGAAAATGAGTACTCAATATTTTATAAAGAAAACTGAAAAGCTATAGATAATGTGAGTGACCCTGCGATGCAAATTAATTCACAATGAGCTGCGCAAGGAAGACGTCTTAGAAACTTTAACTTCTTACGAAGTGTCTCGTATTCGTGATAATAATAACATGTACCAAGCTCAAACTCATTTTTAACAAAAGCTACTAAAATATATTTTAGATGTACATGAAATAATTGAAAATCTAAACCAGAATTTTCCTGGTCTACGAATTTAGAATCATTGGCTAAATCAGGAATCCCTTGATGGCCCATTTAAGAGTGATGCTCAAATTTTTTTTGTCAGTAGTTCACAATACACACTATCAAAAATGAACAATTTATACCACATTTTTACTTATTTATAGTATTGCCAATTAAAAGACAAGAATCATATTTCGTAGATTTCGAATATATGAAAAAAATATTTTGTTATATTAAATGTAATGCCTATTAAATGTAGGTACAACGTATATTTATGGATTTTTTAACAGCGATTCATTCTGCTATCGTTGATAGAACTGGTGACGAGATATTCAGGAACTCGGTTTATCCGCAGCATATAAATTATAAGCACCAATCCGAAAAAAAGAAAATTTTTAAATTACATTTTTATTTTGATTTACCATTTCTCAAAACTCAACCCATATGAAATAGTAAATGCATCTGTATTGTGATGTTTCAAATAATCCTGAAATTCCAAAACTTGCAAATTATTTATAAAATAACTATGTCATTAACTATGCCTTATTTAATATATTTTTCTTATGTATGAGGGCAGAAGTGCAAATATACGCACAACTAATAGATGTGAAGCATTCCTCTCGAAATTTAATTTTATGTTCTATTCAAGCCATTCTATAATATATTATTTCAATGGAGAAATAACATTTATTCTTATGTAAAAATTACACTATATATATAATATTGTAGTGGGTAAATTCCTCCACTTGAATTTAATCTTTTGAAAATCTACCAGACACAACAACTATCGTGTAACCTGAAAAAAAACAGAGGGACATAATTCAATACTTGGGACACAACTCGTTAGCGACAATTTTTAATACATAATTGACCATATTATATTATCCTGTATTGGTAAATGAAAGATAGTGAGTTATCAACTATAATGTAATTCGTTCAATATTTGATATAGTATTAGATAATATTATTTTGTAAAAATAAATAAACGAACATCATCCATGTTTTAATGAAAAAATGAAATAAAATATATACACTTGTAAAATAATTTATATAATTATCATACTATACATAATAATATATTATATAGAATTCTAGCTTCAATAATTAAATTCAACATTTAACCAGTTTCAACTCTAACTGGTCAAATAAGGTTTAATATTTTATTTTTTATGTATTGCCTTTATTTTTTAAATATTACAATTCAATAAATTTAAATTTACAAATTCAATCAATTTCGGTATCATAGTATATATCCCCTAAAATTAAAAAACAAAGTCCCTACGCAAAATTTACTATTTTGAGTAGGCAGGTGTAATATTTATTTACTTAACAAAATAAAATTTAAATTCTGTTATGGGTGGAATGCATATTTTACTATAGATGTTACGGTATATCATTTAACATGAAAAAATTAACACAATCAAATAAATATCAACTTACGATTTTATATATTTGTATGAAAAATGATTTAACTAATAGAATAATATGCATTTAAATATGTCGGATAACTTTTAGTTTATAGCCTTAAACCTAAATTATAAAGCTAGTTTTATAAAAATTTTCAAATCTTATATCTTCAGAACCGGTATAATCTTTTTTTTTTTAGATATGTTGACAAATATATAGGTACATCAAACGAAATTTTCTTTTATACAATTTTAATATTTCATATTACCCTCATATTTTAAGTTAATAATTTTACCTGTATAGAGAAGTTTCTGTTTTGAAATTATTCAAAAATAACTTAAATTATTCTTGATTAATCCACTAATTTAAAGTATATAACATAAGCCAGTTTAAACTTCGATAATTGAATAATATTATAATATCATTATAATCACATTATTATTCTACACAGATTTTTAGAAACATTTGTTATTTATTGAAATGTATCAATATAGGTTGTTGGTATAATATATATTATATAATATACTAACCATGCCAATTTATACCCACTATTAATGGTCACATTTAAAATTGATTACTTATTTTCGGAATTTACTAAATAAATAAATTAATAAATTAATAATTTACTATATTTACTAAATAAAGCTGTAGATTTTATTTATTTTTATAATAATTTATTCAAGCCTAGGTTTTTAGTCAATGGCTGAAGTTAATTTTACATATTAATATTGTAAAATATTTATCTACTCAATTGGATACCTACATATCAAAAAATAAAACATGATATAGCAATTATATGCTATTTATAATTATTTATAATTATAATTATTATTTTGGTCGATATCAATTATGAAATACAGTAAGGTCTTGATCTTATGGAGGTCTGGTGAGAGGATTTCAGAAAGTTTACCATACTGAGAGTCTTCGTGACAGTTATACTCGATAAGGAAGTATTTGATCGCCGATGGAATTATCACGTCGGGGGTCACTATGGCACTATGATATATTAAGAAGCTGTGCATCAAACGAGAATGTCATGTTCCCATTTTGAATATGATTATACTTCCTAGTGTAGATTAAAATTAGATTAAAAGAGACGGACCGTTTAACCTAATTTCGTTTGGTATACGTGGATTTGAAAATCGAAATTTAATGTTTTTATTTTTGTATTATACTTGTACTTGATATATTTCTTCCCACGAATTTAATGCTATATTATACTCAATAGTCAATACATATTATGATGATAAATTATCAGTTATCGATGTTCCCGCATCTACAGTTCCTTACCATAAAAATACTCTGTATAAATAAATCCACCAGAAATGTTTAAGTGCTTTCGCTTTGATTTACTTGTCAATTAACAACAAAAGCACTTAGGCACAACACTTAAATTTAACTTCCATTCATGACCAGATAGATATGTTACTCTAATTTTATTACTTATATCAGTTCACAAGTCACACTCCCGCCCATATGCCACACATTTTGATGACGCCATCCTGATTTACATCCAACTACCAGATATCGGAGGCCTGGAACTACCAATTTATTTATAGGAATAAACTTGTCTCAGAATAAAACGCCAAGAATTATAGGAATTAAAATATAAAAGAAACTATAAAAAATACGAATTTTTATTATTAATTCCTAAGACACTAACAAATTTAAAAACCTTAGTCGTATATTAAATAAGCAAAATATGTATATTTCTCAAAGTGTAAAATTGCTCAATATAATATTGGTAAATAAACTTTTTTATCTTTTGTTAATTTTTTTAACCCAGGCGTTTAAGGCCGCTGGGTGAAAATAATCATATTACAATTTAATATATATTTATACATATACAAGGAAAAACCATATAAATATAAAACATATTAATTTGGTTTTACAGTTGGCCAGTGATTATGAATTGTAAAGTTGTAGAAATTGATTGAGGATGGTTGTTCAGTCAGTTTATAGGGGCTCACTGGTGAGTCTGGAATATTTAAATTTGTTCCGGTGTCGTTGTTATCTAATATCTTTCGATTTCTTAGAACTATATATGTAAATTCTAAGTAGGTATATTGATTGTCAGCGTTAAATTCAAAAAAAAAAAAAATAATAAAAACACTAAGAAACAAACAAAGTTGAATGGTTTGATCGACAAAGCAATTGCTTATGTGGTATGACACTAATTACTGTTACTTTACACGTAATGTAGTTATTTTTATTATTTTTTACCGAATAAGTAATAATATATAATTATTACTGTTCATATTTTTTTAAATTATAGGTATACAAAGTGGCAGGCGTATAGTGTAAGAAAGAAAATATCGTCAAGGTGTGGTATACATACTATATATAGAAATAATTTTTTTAAACTTATTTGTTTTCCTCTGTAGTAAGTTGACTAACCGGTTTTGATCATTTTCTTCGAAATGTATAAAAAAAACTGGTAATTTTTTTTTGGCAAATAATTGCTAACATTTTTCTTTTACATTTTAAAGTAATCAATATCGTGTAATAGATTATATGGCTAAGAAAAAAAAGAAAAAACTTTTTAATACCTACGTATTTTATTGTTATTAGGTGGATACACGAATGCAAATTGTGGTGTAATGTTTCGTTCAATATAGGTATGTATACGTTATACTACATATATAGTTTATCCGTAATATCGTATTAATGTCATAAACTTAATAATTTAGTTGCCACCATGGACGCGTGGCTTAAACATGCTGCATGAACCTAGCCGAAAACCACAGTACCTAGGTTCAAAGAACTCGGGCACATTATAATAAGAATAATAATAATAATAATAATAATATGAATCTAATATCTTGTCCGGGTATCTTAATTATTACCATGTTACTCATTATTACTCAATATGTTTGTATCGATGCCTGATGGTAACAAACAGATTACTGGTTTGAACGCCATCCGTACTAGTGTGAAACGATACTATAATATTATAGTGTATTAAATATTGTTTAAAGTCAAATATGATAAGTTACCACTGTTACAACAAAGATAATTAGTACCGAACCAATTAATGAAACATGCGCACTGTATAGTATTATTTTTTAATCTATTGTAGGCAGGTACTCAAAATACAGCGTAATAAAATGTTTTAAAAAATCTTAATTTTTATTATTATTTTTTCCATGTCAAACTGTCAACCGTTTAAAATAAAATCAGAAATATCCTAAAATCGTGATTGATTTGTTACTTATAATTAGTTATAAATTAGTAGAGTACTTTGAAAATTGAATCGATATCAGTGGTTGAGCTGATCCACCTTTGAGAGAGAATTTCTGACCAGCTATATAATATCGTGCAGTAAAATATAATAATACCTATGTATATATTTTTCTTCGACAGTTGTGACTCCGTGATGCATCTATCTTCATTTTGAATAATTATAGATAATATATTATTATAGACTATAGATATGATATTTGTTAAGTTTTGTAATAATTCCATCTTGAATAGTAAACGAATATACGAATACAATAAATTCACAATTATAATAATAATAATGTTTATTTGCAAATAACTTTTTGTACTAAAGAAAGTTAACATCATAATCTACGAAGCTCATCTACACAAGTAGGTATAGCAAAAAGGTATAGGTGGAAATAAAATAATATCTATTATGAGTAGGTTCATAACAATTTAATTTAACTATAGGTTTCTGTTTTGCTTAAAACTGTGAGTATAATTTAGAGTGGCTCTATATATAGGTAATAATATAAATAACTACTATAGCAAGCACATAATTATAATGTTCGTAAACTTATATTCAGTGGCAGTGAAAACTTTAATTTTATTTACAACACAAACAATCATTCCTACCCTTCCCCCCTAACCCCAACAACAATTTATTTTTCAAGTGCAGAAGATTTTTAGCTAAACATAGTTATGTTGTGAAACGTCTCTTTCATACTTCCATTTCGTACACTGAAATGTATTCATTTATTAACCTCTTTAAAAAACAAATTTTGCTCCCACTAGTTCATTCTAGTTTTGTCTTATTGTCTGTCATTCAACAAGTAAAAACTTAAAATATGATAACGATAAAAATATTTAAAAATATAATTTTTTCTCCCGACAATTTTGTTTTGTAACTATTTCAAATAATTTGAATGAAATATTTTCTAAAACGTTAGTTTTCTTTTTTAAATATTTGAGTTAACTTTATCACTCCGTATATCTATTTTTCTTTATAATACCAAGCAACCAAGCTCCAATAACTAAAAAAAAATAATAATACACAGAAAAAATTATGAAAATACGTAACAATAAAATTTTTCAATTTTCGGATGAGTATTTTTAATTTAATTTTACTTACAATATGTAGGTCAGAACATTGACTAAAATCAAACCAACTGGTTTACTAAGTATTTTATTTTCTATTTTCTAATTATATAATGTACTAAAACAAAATTTATTTTTGGTGATTCTCGTGAAATTAATCGTGTCGGTTTTCTTCATTACCTATACTTAATAGGTTGATATTTAAATTTATACATATTAGTATTTTTAACTCGTTGAAAAGAATTGTTGATTTAACCTCATGATCCATAAGGATATAATGTTATTGAAATTAACTGCATTAATTTTCTGTTAAATTATGTAATGGAACGTATTGAACGTAAATACTCATCTTATATATGTTATTTTGAGATTCGATATTATATAGACAAACCTTTTTATGAGGTTAAATTTTTTTCAAGTTTAGACTATTCTCTGAATAGTGAATTATTTTAACAGTTAAAATAAATGTTAACGAATGTTGTTATGATTAGTCATTAGTGATCTAGAAGATTTTACTACTATAATTTGAAGTTATTTTAACTAAGTAGGTATATTAAAATATTTAATTGAAAAAAAAAAAAACGTAAATATTACTAAGTGAAAATAAGATAAATAATTCAATTGAGGATATTGTATTAGTAGGGTATACGTTTCAAAGATGTCTTATGTACTTAATCTTTAACGCAATCATGACAGAAACTTTATTAGACTCCTCAATGGTTAATTAAATAAATAATTATTTGTGCGTTATATTAGTATATTGATCAGTGGTGTATTATATAATATAAATTAGATATCTCATTGTACCTGGTATTGTACCAATGGACCTATTTGGATTTTTGGTAATACATTTATAAATCATACATATGTATTTATATAAACTACAACAAGAGCATTATAGATTAATTATTGTACTTTCTTTGCCCCGAGAATATTATTGGAACCTCTATACCAGTCACAAGGCAACAATAGTTAAACATAACACAATATTTAGTCATTTAGAGTACCTACCTTTATCGGGGGTAATTGGTAAATAATTATCCGTTATTTTACCTCAGTATATAGGTAATTAAGCAATTGTAGTTAGTCCCCATTTAGATATTAATGCTTTTTTTTATTTTTAAGCAAGTTGTCTCACAGGTTAGAAAATAATAGATTGATATTATGTGTTTATAGTTTGAAGTTTTTTATACAGTTCATGGACACAGTTTTTTTAAATAGATATTTTAAGTTTAAATTTTGACGAAATTGGGTATTTAAACGGAGAAATAACAATTTTAGTTATTTTTTTGTAATTTAAAAATATTATTCAGGCGTATTTGAAACTTTTAAAGTATATTATTATATTTATTTTATTTTATAAATACAATGACATTTTCAAATGTAATGTTTTCGGAAAAAACTAACTCATCTTACCGTATTACTAACAGTAAAATAGAGTACTTTAATATCAATAATATCATAAAATAATATGGTTGGTAATATAGGCTGACAGACCGTCTTCGCTCAGAATCGTTTTTCGTATACAATAAGTGTATATTATCATTAAATTCAAATTGAACACATTCATTACAGTGACCCACTCGACATCTGATGTACTGCAGAGTGGTACCCACTTGTTCATCTTTTTTTTTATATTAATGTTTTATTTTTTATACTTTTTTCTGATAACGATCATGTTTGTGTCACATTATAGCATGTCAATATATAATATTTTGAACATGACATCTTTCGATTTTCTGAATATTGTTCAAATCAAAAACTACCATTTATTAATTATCGTAAAATCATTTTTGATCGATTGTTTACCCAAACATATTACATTTAAAACAACTATACTATGACGTGAAAAGTGAAATGGGACGATTTTCCAATTTCTTACTGGTGGTTTGTGTATCTTATCTGGGTTATTATAATATTTATTTTAGAACTCAGTTCAAACTATTTTCAGAAATGTAGCCATTGTTGTAATGTCTTTTGTTTCAATTGGGTGATAAATATAATATTATATCATATTATAATAGGTTGTTAGCAGTGAGTTTTGATCGTTTGTTTTCACCTTTCGGATTATATAGAACCGGAAGATGTGGATCACGGCCCCACGGATTCATTTCAAAATCGGTATCAACTTTCAAGCGATGCGCCACCGTGTATACAACCATCATAAATGCACCTATAGTATTACCATTGATTATAAATAATATATAAATACCAGTGTTTATGATCAATGGTTTCATGTGGTAAAATACGGAAACCGTTGAAAAATCACCATCTGTGTGAAGAATGGACAAGCGTCGACTGTGGCATCAACTGTGGCTTATCTTACACTATGGTGGTTGCTTTTGGTGTGAGGTTCACCGAAACATCGACAAATCGCACGAAACGTTCTGTTTTTTTTTTTTTTTTACAAAAACTCACACAGCCGGAGATCATTAGCTGCCTATATGCGACGCCTTGCAATTGTATGGTTTTACATTAAGGAGCCTGCACGTGACCTGTTTTTTGCTCAAAATCATGAACATCAGTAAAACCACGGTATATTATACCGTGAGTAAAACTATCACGCTTCATGCAATCGTAGAATAATTTGATCTCGGTAATTTTTTTTTTTTTATAGAGAATCACTTCTTATAGGTTGCGTTCTACTTGGATTTTAAAAATCACTTGGATTCTAAATCACATAATACGGTATTGAATATGACCAATTTCACAAGCTTTTGTTATTTTTAACAAATTTGTTTTAAGCAACGAATTTAAAAATCAAAGTCTAATGCACCCTGTAGAAAATTATCCTCTTTCTAACGAACAGAAAACTAATCAAATCAGATCATTATACGATGAGGGGATTGTTGTTTTTCCAGTAAAGCGTATTTTGATTACAAAGTAACCATACAATCACTATCGAACATTCATTGAAACTAACACAAATGCCATGTGTGAAGGCGAGTAAATTGCATATTGCCTAAATAGTGCCTCTTATTAAAGATGCACGAGCATCTATCAAGTCGGCGCCTGCACAATATGTTAAGATGCTAATGGTTTAGCCGGTGCTTAAATTCAAAAAAAGAATATGTTAGGACCGTAAATATAAATTAAGTTCTAATTTCTAGAAATTTGCTGTGCTCTTTTTAGAATTCACTAGTATTTCGTCAAAGAGTACTTAAATTAAAATTAAAATACGCCGCTGTCAACTTGACACAGCGCCGGCATACTGTCTGATCGGCTTGAATGTGGTATCAACAAATTGCTAGACTTTGCTAGGTCGTTTTTGGAATTTCCTAAAAACACATGTTTTGTATTCCTTCTATTAATTTAATGAAGAAAAGGGGAAAGGGGGCTGGAGCTTTAAGATTATCATGTTGTAAGGTCGTTGACAGCTAGAAGTTTTTTTTTTTTTTATCCATTTCCTACGTGACCTAGAAAAGAGAATAAGGAATAATAATTATATATATTTTCAAAATTAGAATCGAGCTTTTTTGATGAATTTTTCTTCCACTTTTTGAGACTTTGATGATGAAACTTTTTTGATATAGTGAAGTGTCACTGCGCGCATGTACGTTACGGATTTCCAAGAAATTTAGCCGTAGTTTATCTTTAGTAAATTAGTCACAATGATCAGTCGCTACACACACAGTCATTCATCACTCGACACTCAAGTTGGATAAAAATATTGCCTAAATCCAACCCCTTAAAAATGGTTTATTTTTAACAGCCTTAAGGAGTAATATTTAGGCAACTCATATGACTTGTACATAAGGACTATGTGTATGGGTGAGTAGTAAAACCGCCTCCGGATTCAACTCTCGCAAGCACATGCGACGGTTAATACATCGCAAAAAATGAAATAATAATATAATATTCTTCTTGTTTGAATAACTATAAAAACTACCAAAATCGATAATATACCTACGATAATAATATTCATCCGACTATGTATAGAAGTATTCACTGTACCATTGAATTCTAAACATTGTAGAGATTCAAAAAATAATACTAGCATTAATTGTATAATATGACTATCAAATGCTAAATAATAATAAATTAAAAAAAAATACCAATCTTATTACTTAATAGTATTTCAACTACCTAATATTAAAACATAAAAGCATAATATAAGAGTATAATATATTTTGACTTATAATGAGTAAATTACTAAATTTAATGCTGAATACTCGACACTAATTTTCATTGCCGAAAGAGAAAAACACTATTTGAGAAATATCCGTACATTTTTACCCTAGTAATTCGGTTAAAAATTAAACTATATGAGTTACAAATGTTTTCAAATAGCTTAGTCGGTTGGGGAGGGCTAGCCCCTCTTTGAGAAAATAACTGTAACCCTGGTACGTCGAGGTTACAAATTTTAAAATGTCGGTTACAAATAGTTACAAATTAAGCTTACTATATGATATTATAATCATTGATTGAAATTCAACACCATCCATTACAGTGACCCACTTGATAGCTACTGTACAGTAGAGTATTACCCACGTATAGCCGCTTTTTTATAACTTTTCAATAAATGTCAATACATATTTTTTTTCGTGTGAGATTTGAATTCAAAGTTCTCTATAAGTTAATATAATAGTAATTCGAAGATAGTAAAAATATATCAGCACGATTTTTATTTATAAGCATTTAAAGTTAAAATTCTTATAAAACTCTTAAAAATCTCGATAATTTGCAAATTATTCCGTAGTTAAAAATTTAAAAATTTAAAACGATTCTTCTCATAAGTAGTTCATACTGTATCCAAAAATCGAAAACATGTATAAACACAGTTTTGTTTATAGATATTATTAGTTCAAATGTGTATGCAATTAGATATTTAATCGAAGTATAGTTATTTTGTTGTAATATAAAAATATTATTCGTGGGTACTTGAATTTTTTTTAAGTATATTATTATATTGTATACATACAATGACATTTCAAGATCAATTTTTTTTGTCAACAATTTATTCAAACTACTGCATTACTACTGCATTACTAGTGCAGCAATGTCTAGTAGTAAAATAAATTATTTTAATAGCAATAAAATCACAAAATCACAAAATATTATTATAAGATTATAATATATGCTGACAGATCGCCTTCGTTCAGAATCGTTTTTCGTATACAATGGTTTTATATCTTAATTTAATTCAAATTTGACACATTCATTACGCTATCACAATGAACCACTCGATACCTACTGTACGGCGCAGATCGATACCAACTTGCGCACCTTTTTTTTTTTACTTATTGAGATGGTGACTGGTGAGTACAACTTTGCTAATAATTCAAGGATGAAATGTTATGAAGCTTAAACGATAATTATCAATGTTTTTTCAAGAGTATAAAATCATAGCACATATAAAATATACTATATACATTATACAGTAATATCTCAAATACTAGTACATATGGTTTAATATTACCTGTATTATGCTATATTGCTTTTTAAACTAGATTTGTTTTATTGCTCATACACAATACACTAGCTACAATGTTTCCAAATAAACGCATAGGTAGTTTATCTGTACATTTCTTAAATAATTTATTTTAATTCACTTATAATATTATTTATTAATATTATTATACATAATATTTAACAAATATTTTGTTCTACTCATGTTTTTACTCAATGCGAGGAAGTACATTGATAAATGAGGATTAAATTACCATAAATTAAATGTACATATTACTTGAAAATGAGTTTTTTTTCTGAAGAAAACAAGTATCAATAATTTTTAAAGAAATGTATTTATTTTATATTCCAAACACGTTATTCATTGATTTCCATTGTTATATTTTCGTTTCATAAGTATATTTTATCGTTGTCTATTTGTTGACGTTGAAAGTCTGAGATCCTAGGTATTCGGTTGCGCCGTAAGATGCAGACTTTGGGGCAACTGTGCTCGATACGAATCCAGCGTTGCTTCCGGACAATACTTGAGCAGCAGCAGAGTTGGCGGAATATGCCAAAGGAGATGCTCCAGAGTATGCAGAGTACGACGATGGGACGGCAGCAGAGTAAGATGCTGGCAATGCAGCAGTGTAAGACGCAGAGTTGACACCAGAGTATGATGCTGGGTAGGCACCGTATAATGAGGCTGGAGATGCAGCTGAGTAGGTCGATAGAGACGCTGGAGATGCAGCCGAGTAGGTCGATAAAGATGCTGGGTAGGCAGCGGAGTGAGCAGAGTAAGATGCTGGAGAGGCACTGTAGAAGGAGGCAGCCGGGGATGCAGCCGAGTAAGTAGAGTAAGATGCTGGGTAGGCAGCGGAGTGGGCAGAGTAAGATGCTGGGTAGGCAGAGGAGTATGATGCTGGGTATGCAGAGGAGTAAGATGCTGGGTAGGCAGAGGAGTAAGATGCTGGGTAGGCAGAGGAGTAAGATGCTGGGTAGGCAGAGGAGTAAGATGCTGGGAGGGCAGCAGAGTAAGATGCTGGGAGGGCAGCGGAGTACGATGCTGGGAGGGCAGCGGAGTAAGATGCTGGGAGGGCAGCGGAGTAAGATGCTGGGAGGGCAGCGGAGGATGCAGCCGAGTAGGTCGAGTAAGATGCTGGGAAGGCAGCGGAGTTGGCCGAGTAAGATGCCGGGAAGGCAGCAGAACGAGCTGAGTAAGATGCCGGGAAGGCAGCAGAGTTAGCTGAGTAAGATGCCGGGAAGGCACCAGAGTAGGCTGAGTATGAGGCCTGGGAAGCGCCTGGGTAAGATGAGTAAGATGCAGCTGGGTATGCACCTGCGTAAGATGAATAAGATGATGGGTACGCTGATTGATATCCAGATTTGTATCCAAAACCAGCTCCGTATCCTAAAACAATGTATAAAATTAATTAGTACGTTCGAATTAATTTAAATATAAATATATTATTTGAGAGATAAATTTAACAACAAGATGATTTATTAACTGCCGAAATACGAAAAAAAATACAAAAAAAAAGAAAACTAAAATATTTTAGAGTAGAAAATAGTAATATATGTATAATATTACTAAACGTTATTAAGGAATATAATATTATTAAAACAAAATTCACACAAATAATTATAATTTTAGTATCGGACATAGGTACATTATTGTAAAATATTATTGCGATCATGATTTATCATAAATTATAATATTATATACTTTAGTAATGAGTGTTAATGAATATACAAATAGTTTATAGAGATACCCAGTGTAATGATTTTTAAATTTTATTACACATTGAGTTGATTTAAAAATCAAATCTCACCATTTTATTAGCAAAACAGAACCTATCCATCCATTATCGTATAAGAGTTTGTTATAAAATAGCTTTATGGTTCCACCCACATATTTTAATAATTTTATCGATCAAATTTAACTCACACAACTCATATAAAAGGTAAATTTAATAATAAAAACAGCACGAATGTACCATTGTGGTTTCCCACGTTATGTCGTAAAATTAAAATATAATACTAAGGTGTGACAAAATACATTTTAGCATGTTATTTACTATGCTAATATCATCATGGAGATACGTGGTAAAATGGATTAAATTATATTTTAATTCTAAATTCAAAATAATTATACGAAACTGAAATGGTGAAATACTGCGATCACTTTATAATTATATTCTAAGCTTAACTGCATTTCAGAATTTAATATTTGTATAATGAAACATACTAACAATGAAGTACAACCTATGTAAAACTCGATATTATAGAAAACTAAAAAGTGATACTAAATATTATCAAAGATACGTTTAATTAAACAACATATCCAATATAGTTACAACTTATTTTTTGCACCTACATCGGGTTACCCATGTAGGTACTATTTATTTATACAAACATTTTGTGAGCCTCAAGAGAGTAAAATATTTTGAAGTGACTGAAGTATATTATTATAGTAATGTAAACTACAGCCTAAAGTACCAGAATGTACCACAAAAATCGTTAACGCCGTATTTTATGGTCAGGCAACAATAACTACACTAGGTACCGGTAACATAATATTATTATATTCTCAATGATAATAATATGTGCACAGTAAAAAAACATAATCGTCAAGTCAAATATGTTACACCGGAATCATCGGAATTCTGTTTGATTGTGCCGATTGGTTTGATAATAATTGTATGAAAACGAACTGTACAAATAACTCAGAAGTGGACGACATCAACAGTATAGTTGCAATCGTTCGAATCGTATCAAAATAATAATAATAAACATAATAATAATAGGTATATAGTCACAAACCGGAGACGCCGGTTGTTTGCCGTTATCGTCAAATTCGATTCGTATTAAATTAATAAATTTTTTTTTAGCCTTGTGGTGTAACTACACGAATAAAAATAAAACAGTATACACTGATATTATTAGAAATAAATTATTACCCAGAGACGAGGCGGCTGTTCCGAAGTTGTAGCTACGTTTCATCGGCTGGTCTTTGGTTTCAGCGAACGCCGCGGCGACCAAAAGCAATGTAATGCACAAGACCTGTACAAAAAATACAAAAAAAAAAAATAGCAATGATAAAAAATCGTTATAAAATCGGTTTATAAACGAAAATAGGTAGGTACTATTCGTCGGAACGAGAATCGAAAATTCTCAAAACGAATGACTTGCCTTCATGTTGATATAGGTGGTTGATAAATCGGCGGTTAACTGACTAAGAAGACGACGACCGTGTTCCGTTGGTATGCTGCTCGAAGGTAGGTGCTCGTGCAGATGGTCAGAACGAATTGTATCCAAGTTGTGCCCGGTCGGGCTTTAAATAGGAAAATTTTTGCACGATAAAATCCCCAGAACCCGTAGTGGGTACAGAAAGAATAATTATTGCATACGGGGTGAGATGAATACGGAACACGGTCATTGGTATAGTGGATGGCAGTGGGGATCTTCATATCCAGTTTTTTTTCCCTCCCGTCCCGAAGAAAACTAAAACTTGTTTGCAAACGCAATGGCTGCACGCCAAAATCTTTAAATCTTCTGCATCTCGTTCGGAAAAGAAAAAACTAAATGTTCGTAAAAAGTTGTTTTGTTATAAACTCGCGTTCGCCCAAGGCCTGTCCGTGGGATTGCTTTTAATGTCCAATTACTTTTTTTTATCATTTCCTTTTTTTTTCCATCGACTCGCGGTTTTGTCTCCGAGTCAGTTGGTCTTCCCGCACGTTAGCGTTTGGCTTCAGATTTCTTAAAAAAAAAATCATACTATAGTAAGTTATTCTTGAACCTTACTAACAGTTTTAAGGACATTATACGAAATTCTCTAGTAGATTATTAATATCCGCAGATGACTTAACAAGCACACAAAGCTAGTTGTAATCTACACTACGAAAATATTAGGAGTCGGTCGACGTATGAAGGCGTATACAAATAATTGATAATTTTATTATAAACAATTTTGTTATTCAATATTTAAATAATTAAATCTATTTGAGGTAAATACATTAACAAAATTTATTTGAATGTCAATGAAAGCATTACCTTTTTGTTTGGTCAAAATATTCGTATATCATATTTTATACTCATTATAATAAGACATCATATTTGGATTAATAACTCAATTAAAAAAAAAATTAATGTGCGAATGAAAATAATTTCAGTTCAACCAAAAAAAAAAAAATATTCTAAATTCTAAATACATATTCAAATGCATTAGTATATGATCACGTAATACGACTGCTTCAATTCGATCACCTTGGATGGAAATTAACGTTGTACATAACTATTATTTTAAATTTGAAAGCAATAATACATCATGATCATCATGAAATTACTATGTGTTGAGCACCGTTTACTAAAATAATTTATCTTAACGATAAGTATTGCAGCTAATGTATGATATTTTAAGTAACCTTGTATTAAAAATAAAAAAAACTATTTCTAAATACCTAAACAAACTATATCTACAGTCAGTAAGATACCTTATTAAATAACTAGTATTAGTTAAACAAAATAGTTTCTAATAAATAAAATTGCTTCTTTGTGTTAAACGTCAAGTCTTGTACAATGATTTTATATTATGTAGGTATGTAATTTGTAATGGCTATCGTGAATATGATTATACAAATAAAATATTAGCTACGTACGAAAAAATAATTAATCATTTTAGATTCCGAGAGAATGTTTTTTTTACGTTTTTAAATTAAAATTTTTTTTATTAGTTATCAATCATTATTTTTTGCAGGAGCATAAAAAAATGCTTTATTTTTCAACATTGAGGGTGGTCTTTGGCAGAAAATTGGATCTAGTTGAAAATTAAAATCCCAAATACTTTTCCAAATAACTAGTAAACAAAAAAAAAACTGAAATGGAAATTTTTCCATAAAACCTATTTCGTTGTTTTGTTGTAAGTTGTAACTCAAAAATAAATTACTGTAGAGACTTGAAATTTGTTTTAAAAATATTCATATTGGCATTTAATTACTAGACACAAAATAATTTTTAATACATTTTGTATCTTTTTGTACTATATAATATTTATAAGTATATTTTTAAATTTTCAACTTTTAGATTCTGAGTGAAACGATGAATGTATTGATTTTACAATGATGTGTGTTTTTTTTTTTATTTTTTTATTTTTTTATTTTTTATTTTTTTTTGTGTCTGTGTACACGATAAGTAGTCGAAATAATGCTTCGATTTTCGACTTCAGTATCTTGTTCGATTGGAAAGTGAATATCGTTGGTGCATTGGGAAGGTAAAAATTTAAAATTCCCAATAGTTTTCACAAGCGCCGGGAAAAACAACATAAAAATTAAGGAAAAACGGGAATTTTTACGCAAAATCAGTTTTTGACAAAAT